>NIUQ01000460.1:0-49560 GCA_002796945.1 Plectus sambesii | reverse complement strand
TGGACGCGAGAGAGGAGGCGGGTAGGGGCAGCCCGATCGGTGCGAACATCAGCGAGTTGCTGTCGTTGTCGAGGTGGCTGTGGGTGGAGAAGGCGGCTGTGTTCGACGAGGGGGTGTTCAAGGCTGACTTGCTCTGACCCAACGCCGCCAACGATGCCGTCGGCACTGGCGGAGTCGTCACTGAAATGACTTCGCATTATTGAAATGTACAGTGGAAATCGTTTATACCCATAACCGTTAAATTTCTTAAATTTCCCATTCAGTTTTGCAAATATACCATTCAATTTAGTTCAGATAAGTTCTGAAACTGAACAGCAACGGCTTTACACCCATAATTGCGCGGACCGTCACATTTTGTCCGCTATAAGCGATTAAGCGTTATGAACAATATCTATTCTAGATAAAACATAAAAGGCCGAACATTCGTAACCGGCCAAACTTGATCGCTATGAGAGTATTTCCGTTACAAGTGAAACTACAGAAGACAAATTCAACTAAATGGTAGACGTGAAACAAATTCTACCGTATATTAGACATAAAACAAGAAAGAAAAGAACGCACTTCCGATATTGTTGTTCGGCGGCGATTGCTGAGTGGCCGAGGCGGGTCGGGCGTATCCGGGCGCCTTGCGCTGATCTTCAGCCATGGTGGCAGCTGATGGCTGCTGGGAGTCGCGAATGGCCGTCGATCCCGAAGACGTCGACGGCGGCGACTGGCGATTCGACGCCGGACGGGCGGCCGCGACGCTCGCAAAGTCCAACCGTTGGGTCTCGCCTGTAATGAATTTTAAGTGTAAACTGATTTCTATTTTAATACGTTTTCGAGAAGCGCCGAGGATCAGAGAAAGCTGATATTACTTTATTCATGTTTTGACAGTTTTAGGGGGATAACCCGCGACACCGCACTTTTAAAGTGGAGCGCGTCAGGGTCAAACGACAATTTTCGCGGTAAGACACGCATGTCCATGGCATCTCTAAATACTTTAATAATCCTTGAAAGAAAGCGCTTGCCTTGTTGCATTTGTCGTTTGGCAGCGCGCTGCAGCCAGACATTGGGCGTGGCGAAGGGCGAATAGTCGGCCGCTGGGGAAGAAGAGGCGGTGACCGTAGTGGTCGAATTGGCCGAGGAAGCAAGCGGTGGCTGCTGGTCGATGGACATTCGCCGACCGTCGCCGCCAGCCGATGAAGACCACACCGACACGTCGAACGCGCCTCCGCCTTGCTGCAACGTCCATTGAGAAGTTAGCACAATCGTGTTAAAATATCGTCAACATTTTAAAATCAGTAGCAATGGTTCAAATAGGAAGCAGTAGAACGCCAACTTCAACGTATATTTACCACGGGTAACACTAAGGAAATCTTCAGGAGAGACGGTTCTTCCCACTACTGTTGAAGAAATTGTTGAGAGTAATTGTCACACCGTGCAGTGACATTAATCGAATAAGACTTGATATCCACAAAGAGACTATGTACCTTCTTGGAGACGGCGATGTTCTGAGCATCAGTGGGGGTCGGCTGGTTGGGCGGACGCTGCTGTTGCTGGGAGGCAGCCTGCTGGCCGGCGGCCTGCTCCTTATCCCGCACCTTCTTGATCACGTCCGCCACGGGCGCGTCGTTGTCCATGATCAGACCGTTGATCATCAGCACGGCGTGTCTGCAAATTCACAGCATTTTGCGCCAAATACAAAATGAACATCGCTCCTCAACCCTTCTTAATTGATTATATTCTCTTCAATAACGGCCCAAAATGAACACCCTCCGCAATCAAACATAAAATAAAGTGCGTCAATTGATTTAAAATGCCAACCTCGTCGCATCCGCTGATCCGCGAATGGTGATCAATCGATCCTGCTGTTCCTTTTTAGGCTGTTGCTTCTCCACTTCAATATGGGCGCCTGAAATAATACTTCTTTAGATAAGATTTTATGACACTCTATTCAGATCTTCAAAAATAATAGTGAAAATATAATTTTTAATCGATCAAATCATCCATTTTCTTGTTCTCCAAGAGATTTAACTAAAATTCAGCGGTGGCGAATACAAGAAACGTAGATCTCAAATGCGCACGGCTTTACTAAGATCAAATGAAGGAATTGTTTAACTGCGTCAAACTCTAGTCGGGCTAAAGGGCGACCGGTACGCGAACGCTACCTTAATCGGAGGCGCGTGATTTGAACTGCGTTACGTAAGGATTTGTGGCCAGAGCAGTGCCGAACGGTGCTATTTGAATGCAAATGTTGCAATCAGGCGAGAATCGTTTTAGGACCTCTCTCGTACCGGTCGCCCTTTAGCCCGATTAGTCCAACTCAATAATAGGGTGACCGGAACTTACACCCCACCAACCGTAATCCTTCCCTTGACGAGCCCTAAGTTTAGTAAGTGATTTTAACACACACCGTGTGTGTCGCAGCCAACGCACACGGTGAGCATCCAAATCATTTACTACATTTAACGCAATCAGGCAACAGTTTGAAATTGGTGGGGTGTAAGTTCCGGCCACGCAATAATAGACGAACCTGTAGCCTCGCGAATGGCGTTGATGTTCTGTCCGCCACGCCCGATGACGCGCGCGATTGCCGATGAGCTGACCGTTAGTTTGTTCGACCGACGACGAGCCTGAATAGTTTCCTGATCAGTAAAATTAAAAGTTAATTTTCACGGAACAGGAACAAGAGAAAATATTTAAAATATTCATCTGGATTACTGCGCATTAGGCCAAGAATAAAATACACATTCTGTACATTTTCGAATAGAGCTTCGCCAGAGGGGAATAAATATCGAAATTTTGAGCAGGGCCAAAAAGTAAGGATTATTCTCGGAATAATGAATTTTTGCAGTTCCCAAACGCAGCTCTGGGTCGATTTCATATCGCGTACTATATCTAAAGTCACATTTCGCAGACATTGAGCCGGTTTCACATCGCGTACACTAACTAAAGTCGGACTTTACGCAATGATAAAGGATAAGACTTAAGTACGACTTAAGCTAAAGTACGCGATGTGAAACCCACCCATTCCCTAACATCGCGTTAAGCATGACTATAGCTAAACTACGCGATATGAAACGAGTCTTCTATAAGCAAGACAAAATATTCTCAAGCGTCTAACCGTGTCGACTTCGCGCCAACCGGCGGTGTAGGGATCGTCAGGGTGGTCTTTGGCGCCGAGCGGCTGAGGCTGAGCAGTCGTTGGCTGCTTGCCAGCGGGCTGATTATGCTGCTGACTGTGGCCTTCCCGCGTGCGAGGCTGACCGGCGCCCCGACGGCGCACCACTCCGGCTCGAGACCACTCCGTATCTCTTTGTTGAAGCTGTTGTTCCTTCATCGCCTCCTTAGTACCATTTGTCGTCGTCGTCGTTGCTGAAACGTCCGAGAGTCTCATTTTGAAAGAGTAATGATACAATCATTTAGATAAATAAAGGGGTCCATAATCCTGTTGCAGAGACAACTGACGTTTCTGGAGTGGCAACATTCTTGCGGGGTTCAGTTTTGTAAAACTATTGCAAAACTGCAAGCGTGGTATTCGATCAGAAAACCGGAAAACGAACAACCACTGCGCTTGCAACTTTACAATAGCAGTATTAACCTAAAACAGTCAGCTTGAACCGCTCTCTAGCACGACGATAAATCAGCAACACCTTAACAAGACTAAATCTCACCTTTGGCATCGTTGCGGGCCCTGCGCGCGCCGCGGCGTCCCTTGAGAGAGGTGGCGTTCTGCTCGCCGTCCGACTGCTGCTGTTGCTGGGATTGCAGCAAGCGGCGATTGCCGCTGGCGCTGTTCGCCAACGGCGTCGGCGAGGGAGGGTGGGGCGCCGGTTCGTCAGGCGGCATCATGTTCGGCACACGCGGTACCAGCTGTAATTAATGTTTTAGTGATACGCATCGCAATGCCAAAATATAAGTCTAAATTATGACGTAAGTACGCCAGCTGCTACTGTTCCATGGGTCCTATACTCTTCATGAATGGGAAAAGACAGTTAAATTTACATGGTGGACAGTTTGCTATCTTATGACCGAATAAGGCAATTTTGTGCTGAATACACCGAATAGCGTCTTATTAAGATAGCATAAGCATATTTTTAGAATAACAGTTGCAAATATTCAAAAAATAGATCTCTAGAGCAATTTATAGAAAATCTTGTCAAAAAGGCTCGCATAATATTGCGCATAAAAACACGAGTGCAAAAAGTACTCACAGCCGCAGGGTCTTCTTTCGAGGGAGCCAGCGTCTTCTTGCTGGACGTCGACTTCCGTCCCTTACTCGGGTAGTCGTCTTCAGACAAATCCTGCAAACCATCCACATTTACAGTATGCAGCTATCATACATACTTAAACAGCACAAAGCTGACATCTATTGTAATCGTTCTTTTTATGGGTTACCAGTTCACGTACAAAACTTTGCAGATTTGTAAAAAATATTGTGTCTAATGAACTGCTCGACGTCTTTGTTGTAGCTGAATGGGGGAATGGGGGACTATTGCGACCGATGGCTACGAGCAAGGCATGCAAGATCCTTGTTATTAGCTACATAAGATACAGTCGTTTAGCACTCAGTTGAATATGGTATAAACTGATATGGTTTGCAGAATAAACGTCATGCGCGGCTAAAATCAATTTACAGTATATTTCCCAGGATTGAGAGTTTTCAAAAACCAAAGTTTTTCTCAAATTAATCAAGACTGCAGTTACTATCTTCCATTATCGTAAATTAAACGCTACCTGAGGCGCAGGGGCGGGCGGCGGGGGCGGCGATGGGCTGGAGATGGAAGACGATCGACTTCTCGTCTTGTCATCCGTCGACTCTAATCGGCCGTTAGTTTCATTTATCTGCTGTTGCTGCTCCTTCTCTGGCTCATCGTCATCCCCATCGCCGTCGAGATCGTCGCCGGCGTTGCTGCAAAATAGTTCACTTATTACTCAATTATATACTAACAACAATTATTATTGCTATTAAAATTATAATAACAATATCTTAGATAATCTCCTATTATAATTCTCATTCAAATGCTGTATGCATTAGAACTAAATGATCAGATATAATTGTCTTAAAGCGAATTATACCGTAGTCAGAAAAATCGCACCGCCATTTATTAAATAGAGAAAATGCGTAAATAAAAGGTGATAGAACGCGACTGACCAAAGCAATGTCTACCAGTTCGCTTACTAAGACGCTTTCGGGCCGCGCAACCCGTGTAACTGAAAGGCTCAGCCAACAAACAAATTGATTAGCCGTCGAAAAATTGCAGTTAATAGAGTGAGAGAATCAAACATCGCCTTGTCGCCCCAGTGAGAAGGAAGGATGCACACGACGACTAAGGGTGCCGCAGCGACAGACCGACTCATCATCAATTAACCAGGAAACTTTCTGTTTCAGAAATTTGTATAGCGTCACTCTTCGACGCTCGGATTTAATCAAATCCATCTCTCCTTCAATGATTTAATAATCCTACTTGAAAGCAAACTCTCTAATATATACTATTTTCACTTTAATAAGGACACAATAAGTAATTAAAGGGTAGATATTCAAATCAAAAAGGATGCATTTCTAGTCAAATCGATATGAAAAATGTCCTTTTTTAGAAGGCATCCTTATGACTTGAAATGTGTCCTTGTCAAAATGGAAAAGACATAAATATATAAAGCTCAACATCCACCACCTAGTCGCTCGCTTGAGTAACTAATGCGGCGACAAAAGACGCCGACGACACGCGCGCACACACACTTCGACCGAAGAAGCGAGCGAGAAAGCGGAGAAACGACGGGGCAGCCAGGGCGGGGCGCCGTTATTGTTGCTACGAACGCATTGGAGGGAGGGGCGGCGGGCGACTTTCGTGCCAGAATTATTCATGCCGCCCGCATCCAGCCTCCAACAGCCCGCCGAGTTCGGTCCCCATCAGCGGCGACTACACTCATTTACGCACACACGCGCGTTTTCTTTGCTCGCGCCGACGACAATCAACTATCGTACTGATTAAAAACTCTAAATTCGTATAGTCGTGATTCCTTGGTCAGTGATGAAGAGCCGCAGAGAAAACTCTAGTAAGCATAGAGTAGAATACTAAACTGAGTATGTTCGCTGCGGCGTCTACGCTGTTAAACTTTCTCGTTACTGACTAAAAATTTACGACAATCAACTATCGCACTGATGTTATAACTATACTCGATATTTTTCAATCATGTACGTAGAAAAATTTCGCCTCTATTTAGCTTTTTCACGTTATTTATCTGCGAATAAGCGTGCGTCGAACGCTTTCACTCGCTCAGCGCGTACAACATTTTATGTAGAGCGAATAATATGAAAATTTCGCTTACACAGGGGTGGGCTGAACCTTTTTCGCTTGTCTTTTGGCCTTCTTTTTCTCTTTCTGTCGTTGCTTGGCCAATTTCTTGGTCATGGCCTGCTCTTCCTGAAAAAAGGACCAATTTTACTATTGTCATGCGTGAAATTACTATGCCTTATGCAGTAGTTTGCGCACAGATTCAAATTCGACGTGCGATCATTTCTGCAGCTACCTTAACACGTCGAATAACCGATAGAGACGAGCAACGTACAAATGAATATAAGTTTAAAGCATACGAATAAGAACAAATAGAAGTAGAAGTATACGATATGAAAACTCATTTTTAGTGCGAATATGGGAACCGGAGAAAAGAAGAGCTCAACTGACCTCTTTGGCCAACTCTTCCAGGAGAGTTTCGGCGGCTTTGTTCGCCTCGGCGGCCTGGCGATCCTTCGCAGCTACGATTACCTCCATGCACTGACGGCACTTTGCCAACAGGTCCTCAAACGAATAACCACCGTTAGTGAGTAATAATATTAAAAACAAAACGACATTGCTCTCCAATCGAACAATAACCACATTTCAGGAAATGACAAAAGAATTCTCGAAATTTCTGTAGTTTCGGCCAACCCCACATCCAATCCAACTAATTAATACCTTATCAGTAATTGTGGCGATGTAACGGAAGCACTCTTGATCGCTGGGGAATTGCGTCACGTGACGAACCATGTACTTGACCACCTGAAAATGGTCACATTTCCACCGATTCAAATAGCCAAAGTGTACGAAATGACTGTCTGCTGCCTTAATCCTTATAACAACTCGGCTCTGTGGCCAAAATGCGCAGCGATGTAGTAGGATCGCATTTTCGCAGGCAGTACCTATTACAGTGCATGATATTCAAAGTAACTTCTTTGGAAACAACAAACGAGGTCATTGGGATTATATTACATTATTAAAATATGAAACAAAAACTAACCCGCCTAACATTAGTGTCGCGTGAGTGATGGGTTACGGAAAAGCGTCGAGCATTTTTAATTAAGTGAAAACATTTGCACTTACAAAATATTTTCTAGTAAATTCAGTCAAATCAGAATAACTATAGCATCTCACGACAATGAAAAGTTAAATTTATCGCTTAGACTTAATAGATAATGCTCAAAAGGGCTGCTTGCTCGCTTATAAACCTTAGCGATTGCGAACGCGAATGAAACAATATTGCAGCTAGTCGAGCAGAACACAGATGAATTGAAATGGATAGCTAACGCCGCAACATACCCATCTGCATGAATTGCGAGCTAATTTACCGCACTCCTGCCGAGAGGCGATAAAGTGCAATTATTCCGTGCAGGTCTATGTTTAATAATATTACCGTTACTGACAACAGACGATAATTTTGGAACAGAAAACAAAGGTCGAAATCGTCTTTACGTTTAAGCGGCTATTTGAAGTCGCATAATTCAGAGAGGATAATGGAAGTTTAACATTAAAATAAATCAATTTAAGAAAGACGAAATTGACGATCACTATAGATATAGGGTAAGAGTAACGCTTAGCAATGAACTACAAAAATGAAAAAAATTTAGACCCTAAAGGCGCGGAAATGATCAACTTACAACTGAACTTTCTTGAATATTAAATATTAATAAAAAATCTAAAGCATATTCAACACTATAACAATAAAGTTATTTTTATAATAATAACATTTCAGGTTTTCAGAGCGATCGCGACAGTGATGAACACGCGATAAACCTTACTAATTAAACAAATTTTTTTTAAAGTGTCACTCACTTTGACGTGTCCTTTGCGGAAGGCGATCATGAGCGGGGAGACGCGGCGATTGTCCTGAGCGTCCACGTCAGCGCAGTGCTTGACGAGGGTTTGCACCGTCTCCAGGTGGCCGCCGTGACACGCAAGCCACAGCGGCGTGCAGCCCTTCTTATTTCGCGCGTCGATCTGCAAAATTAATGTTCGTCCGTATTTGTGCAAATATCCATTGACATTTACAGCGAAATCCCAGTCACGTCACTAATTCAACATCCAATCGAAAGTATCTCGCATTATACTTCTTTAACGCTGTTAATCGAAAAATCGCAATATAAAAGATAGTGAAAACTATTAAACCTCGTTAATAATTAAAACCCAACAGTTTTTAAACATAACCAAGTCATTTGAACTCCCGCTAATACAGTAATCCAACCAACCTGAGCGCCGTGGTGGACGAGAAGCTCGACGAATTTGGCATGGCCTTTGTCGGCGCCGATAGTCAGCGCCGTATCGCGACTGGTGGGTACGGGAGAGGTGTTCGGGTCGGCGTCGTAGTGTAGAAGCAGTCGACCTACCTCCACATAGCCGCCGTTGGCCGCTTCCATCAAGGGTGTCAGGCCAGTCTGAAGGAGGATAATTACAATAATGTTTATTTAATTGAGCATTTTTACAAAACGTTTCATGCATTCTAAGACTGCTTATTATTATAATGAATTAAGGCCTACTATAATCAATCAAATTATTAAAAGTCCACCAACTGAATTAATCTACTATTTGGTCCTAAATGTTATATCGTGTTTTATATCCATAAAATTTATTACACAAGAACCGCTGAACTATAAAAACAAAATAATCCTCTCTTTTTCTACAATATAGTCACATCGTTATGACGGCTGCTTGATGTACTGCTGATAAAAAGTGGTGAAAACTTGTGGAAAGTCAAAAAAAGACATTACTTATGCTACCATCCAATACTAACGCATGAGTAAAGTAAACTGCATACCTTGGCGCGATGCTCAACGTTGGCGTGGTAGTCGAGGAGGAGTTTGACGACCTCGTTGCGGCCTTGGAAGCACGCGAGAGTGAGGGCGGTGTTGCGGTTGGTCTCGATCTGCGCGTTGATGTCCGACCCCCGCTCAAGCAGCACTTTCGTCGCCTGCGTGTGTCCGTTCATCGCCGCCAACATCAGCGGCGATATGCCCAGCTAAATTTATTCAATATTTTTATAATTTCATATCGTGTTTAAGAGAAACTCCAGTCACCCCTAGCTCAAAGGAATGTCTCTATTTTTAAAGTACCTATGACAAGCTCGCCGCGTATTAATCTGTTTGTATAATAATACATTTATTGCTGTAAGGAATATGTAGCGTATTACTTTCGGCTAGAGGGGAGCGAAGTTTCCCATTAAACACTCCAACAAAGTAATTCAAAGCACAAACAACTCGTAATAGGGACAGTTCGATTACTCAAACACTACAAAGACAGCTCGTGTGAGCAGCCAGACAAAACTGCAGTGCTATCTTTATGACCCTTATAAAAAAATACCACCTCCTTCATGTCCCTTGAGAAACTTCGTCCAAAACTACGATAATAAAAACAATTAAATCGACTAAAATACCTTCGAGCCGGTGCGAGAGTTGATTTCAGCGCCAGCGTTGAGCAGAGAAATGACGATGTCAACATATCCGCCCGATGCCGCCAAGCTGAGCGGGGTGTAATCGCTGACGTTGCGATGTTCCTTGTTCGCGTTTCGTTTCAGTAGCAAATCTACCACCTGCGAAAAGAAATTATGTTAGGGTATTTGCATTTTGAGCGTTGCTTCAATCAATTTGCACATTCTCTCTTACAAAGAAACTTATCTTCACATGTAAAAAAGAGAAAAGAAATCATGCGGAAACTAATCGAAACTGCAAGATTTGCATTGTACTAAGAAATATGAATTGAGGAGCTTTCAAAACCTCATGATTTCGTAAAGTTTAAGTGAAGGAACTAGTAATGTATTCATTAGAAAGGTTCTAGATAAACGTCAAAACTCTCCCTAGAATAGCCGACTAAGACTTAAAAGCATTCAAAAACGCATCAAAGTGAAATTAAGAGAGTTGGGAAAGAACGACCTACCTCTTTTCGGCCACCAGAGCAGGCTAACGAGAGAGCGGTGTCCTTGGTGCGCTCCGACTGCGCTTCGATGCAGGCTCCGTGGTTCAGCAGCGTTTCCACCACTCCCACATGTCCTGCTGTCGCTGCCAATATCAATGGAGTGAAGCCCTAAAAACAATATTTTGTCAAATGCTCAGCGTTGCCCCAATTTTTGTGCTGATGTGGTGAAAGCGCTTATGTTATATTTTCACGATTCTATAAGAAAGAGAACGCAGCATATTAGTATGCATAGCGTATTGTCATTGTGTAAAACACCTCCTGAATCATCGAAAACACAGCCCTCCATACCTTTTTATCGCGATGCTCAATATCAGCGCCTCTCTGGAGGAGCAGTTCAACGAGCTCCTCGTGCCCGCCGGCACAGGCGAGGGTGAGTGCCGTGTCGTGATTCGACTCGGTCTGAGTGTCCAGATCGACTCCGCTCACCGCGTCCGGGGTCTTCAAGGGGCCGGTGGTTGAGCCGCCACCCGCTTGCGTGGCGGCGTTCACCTTCTGAGGCATCGACGTCGGCGACGCCCCTGAAGACGGCGCGGTGGGTGGCGTCGAAGTGGGCTCGCCTGGAATTGGCCGTGAGTCAATGGACCGGTAGTATAGTCAAAATTTGCCGATCAGCAAGAAGAAATCTTAGATTGAATTAGATAAATTGCTACCAAATTGACAGCGCTTCCCTAACGGTACTTTTGTATGCGCCACATTTTTGCTAAAATTTTTCCATCCGTAAGAACAGAAATAAGAGCGAAATTTAAGAGCTGGTTTTCTTCGCGAATGTCCTCACAATATACCGCATTGAAAATTACAATACACATAAGACTATTCCAATGCAAAAGATTTAAAAACCGTCCAAGAAATTATTGTATAAATACCTTTCTTCGAGGTGGTAGGCGGAGGCGGCGGTACTGGGAAGACGAATCCCTGCGCACCCTGAGCTTTCATGACCGATCCATCAGCCTTCACTACCGTACCATCCGCTCTGAAATAAGCCATACCTCTCTAACTGTAAAACGAATGCGTAACATTAAATTATTCAATATATCAATATCTAACTAACAACTAAGCCAAGAAATATTTTAAAATACTATGGAGCGTCATAATATGGGTCGATTGGTGTAGTGGTCTAAACCCTCGCCCAACAGCCTCAAGGACGCGGTTCCATTCCCGCTGAGAGCGACCCCACCCAACCAAGGTGCTCCATCCCTCCGGGGTCGGGAAATTGGTAGCAGTTCACTGCGGTGGTCTCTCCACACCACTCTGACAACATCCCAGTGACAGGCATGCGACAGCCGGCCGGATATTCTACTGTCGCTAACTCAATGGCGGTTCCGTGGGGACCGCCATCGCTGACTCCTAATCGGAAACAAACAGCGAGGAAGAAAAAAAACTATGGAGCGTCATAATGACGGGATGTTTCCGCATTCAACAACAAAATTAATACTTAAAATGGGTAATAATTCAAGTGCGTGCTTTATTAAAAAGGTCATCGAGATTTTCAAATCTCACGCCAATTTACACTAAAATCTCAACTAGCATTAGATTGCTTTCGATAAAGAGAAAAGAGAAAACAAAACAAACCGATAGACAGATCCGTCAGGCATTTCCAAAATCGGCATCTTTCCTTGGACGCCGGGCGGGGCGGATTTCGTTTTGGCATTGGCTGCGGTGGCAGAAACGGGCGTGGGCAGCGACTTGGAGATATCCTGGAAAAATGAACTCTAAACATATGACAATTTTGTATTTATTACTACACTCAATAGCTTTTGAATGTGCTCTTCATTATATTAATAAAATAAACTGAAGCTTATGTCCTTGGCACATGTAATTTCTAAATTATTACTTAATAACACTGAGCGGTTTTCTGATGTAGCAAGTTTGAACGCGAAACTCGTAATAACTGTAACGAATTAACGCACACCGAGCGCATGGCTTCATCCTCGCACTTGTGGCGATAAAATATCAGAAGAGTTGACAATTCAGCCGCGATAAAATATCAATTCAATCGTTTGGCGCAGAAAAACTGCTCTGGCGTAGTGCCAAGAGACATATCGTTTCAAAAAGTCAACAGGTATCGAAAGGAAAACGACCGTACCTTCTTATCGACAGCGGGTGCCTGAGGGGCTTTCCGTTTGACGCCGGAGGTGGTGGTCGGCGTAGTGGCGGTGGCGGCGTCGGCGGTAGTCGAAGCGGCCGGTGGAGGGGGCGGCAAAGCGGGAGTGGGTTGGAAGTCGACGACGAGCGGTGACACGCCGCCGGCGGCCGCCGCGTTCGGGGCGGCCGTGGGGAAGACGTTGCGAAACTGCGTCTTCAGCAGCTCGCTCAGCTGCTGGATCTCCGCTTCCGACAGCTTCTCACCCGCTTGCTTGATCAGCGCCTTCTGTGCCTGAAAGTAATCGGGGATTATTATATTTTTAGAAGTTACTTTATTTCTTACAATAAAAGTCCTGTACGTTTGTTATTTCAACATAGGCTTGAGGTGGGGGTTTATTGAAAAAAATCTGGCAGTAGAATTAATCAGTCAAGATCCCCAGGACATCACTTTTCGTGACGAGACACGTTCTTTTGCCAAGAATGACAACCAATTCCCAATTCAAGGGTACATAAACTACTATAATGACTTCCGAACTTCTCAGACACCTGATGCAATCAGCAATATTCTCCTTACCGGTGAAACACTGCGCGTAGCATTATGTAACTCCAATTCACGAATTCTTTAAAGATTCAAATTAACTACTATACCTGCATGAGCAGCCAATCGCTGTTAATCTGGGCGGGGCTGTGAGCAACATCGGGAACTTGATAGAGCACGGAATGCTCTCCAGTTCCGAAGCCACTGGCGGCGTCCTTGTGCTGTTGCTGGTGCTTTTGGACAGACGCCAGAAACTGAGGGTCGAGGGTAAGATTGAAGGCGGAGGGAGGGGAGGCCTCCTCGTCGTCGGGCAGCGCGACGGCCGCCGCTTCCGCTTCCTGAATAAGGGTAGTGAATGAGTTTAGCAAAGAAAATTTTCACTTTCGCAACAACTGTGTAAATACGAATTCTTTCAGCGTGGAGCATTTAGTCAAAATTTTTCGATCAGCAACCAGAAATCTCACCAGTCACCGTATTTGGCAAAAAAAGTTCGCTTTTCGGTGCATAATCACCGTTTTCCATTAAGAAAGACAGTTGTTTCTTGCTTTTTACGAGTGCAAAGTGATAGAAAGAAGCGCTATCAACTTTCGATGGCAATTTGCCCTATTAAATAACAATTTGAATATAAAAACGATACCTTGCAAGAAGGTTTCGGCCGCACAGTGTTGTTGGCGAGGTGCTGAAGGGTGGGCGGTGCCTGAGTGAATTTGGGCAGCTGAATTCCGGGCCAATCGAGGAGCAACTGAACCACGGTGGTGTGGCCGCCTTTTGCCGCTTCTATGATGCACGTCGAGCTGTCCTGCAAGCAAAATCCATTGAAATCAAAAGAATTAAACAACGCCGTAGACTGCTGTTGGAGTAAGAGGGGCGCAAGGGACATATGACGATCGAAATCCTCATATACGTAGATCCTCAAGCCGATATATTTAAATACTTTCTTTTCAAAACAAACGTCATTGAAGAGGGCACTTTGGAGAAAGTAGAAACGTACAAGACGGAGACTGAACGCATATTCCGTAGCAACTTTATCGAATCATTTTACTGCCACATCCTGTTTTCTCTAATAATTTTCTCAGAGTTATGCAAACCTTTAGCTTGTGGTTGGGGTTGGCGCCGTTCTGCAGTAGCAGCTGGACGACGTCGTAATGGCCGTGAGTGGAAGCCAATGACAGCGCCGTCGCGTCGTTCGCAATCGTCGACTTGTTCACCTGAAACAAGAGCTGATTTCGTTTCAAGACACAAATACTCAAAATAAGCGCATGAAAACAATAATTAGAGACATAGCTAAATATTTAACAACTCCGCTTTAAATCTATAAACCACCTTCCTCAAAGGCCCATAGCCCATCAGTTGATAATACGAGTCAATAAGGGTGGTCACATACCTGCGCTCCACGCTGGATGAGATACTGGACGACGCAGTAGTGGCCCGCTTTTGCTGCCTTCATCAACGCCGTCCGACCACCGTCCGCTTCGTGATCCTGAAAGTCAGAGACGCTTTAAAAATAAGTATCAGCGTTGAGATCTCGACAATAGCATAATTATTCTTCCCAACGAGAAGTGAGTCATTCTATCGAAATAATCAAACGCTTCACTAAAATTTAAATTGTCATAAATGCTTACGATAGCGGCGCCGGCGTCCAACAGGGCTGCGCAGACGTCGACGTGGCCGTTCTCCGCTGCGTACGTCAACGCCGTGTCGCTCGTCGCAGTGGTCGCGTCGATCTGAAAGTATACAACATTAACAGTGTATAACCATTTGTATATATAGTCAATTTTACCAATCTGAAACTAATATTTACTCAAAATAACCATCAAATGATTTAATAAATTTTATTTAAAGAGAGGAAACCGAAGAGAACAATTTCAGGTAACGCATCTCCAAAATAGTAAAATATACTAACCGTAAAGTCGTCCTGCGCAAGGGTGGCTTGAATCAGGAACTTGACAGTGTCAAGATGGCCTTCCTGGGCGGCCTCCATGAGGGGAGTGTTGGCGCCCAGGTCCAAGTCGCCGCCGCGCCGAACGAGCAACTCCACGACGTCTCTGAAACAATAGTGTGGTTATAGAATAAAACTGAACAGTAAAAGGCAAAAACGACAATACACCCCACTGAATTCATCACTCTTGCATTCACTTTCGTCATCTCTGCACTCAACCAGCAAGCTACTTTGACGAAATGAAATGCAAGAGTAACGAATTATGATGAAATACGATGTAAATCAATCAATTAGGCCGAACCACTGACCGAAATCCGCCACAAGCGGCGAGGGTAAGCGCAGTCTCTCCGGTCTCCTCGGTCTGCGCATTCACGTTCGCTCCGCGGTCCAAGAGCAATTCAACAACATCCTGAAAGTTCATCCTTAGATCATCCAGAAACACTGAGATTCACTTCGTACATATTATCAGCTCTTTTTTGCTATCGTTCACTGATAAGTTACGTTTAGAGTTGGATTGGCAAAGAAGGCAGTTTGAAAAATATAAACATTCACTTCCATAAGGCTCACAGTGGCTACGTTTATAACGAAACACAAATTTCCGCTCTTATTGAAATATAACAAATTCACTAGAGTAGGGCAAAATAATTACTTGCAAGCGTCGCAAGAATGATATAACTATACATTAGTGCTAATAAATTATCTGTTTTTTGCCCGACGCTAAATAATTCGTTCACAAGTCGTATTCCGGCGTTGAAGATAACGCGATTCTTACGAACTGTCGAAAGACACAATCTAGAGCAATTTATTGATTCATCCTCCCAAGT
Source organism: Plectus sambesii (assembly GCA_002796945.1). Taxonomy (NCBI): domain Eukaryota; kingdom Metazoa; phylum Nematoda; class Chromadorea; order Plectida; family Plectidae; genus Plectus; species Plectus sambesii. Next base: position 33,972 of record NIUQ01000460.1, on the reverse strand, counting down.
GCGCTTCAGTGAAGAAAGAGTATCTTACCTCGTGGCCTTCCCGACTGGCTTCCATCAAGGGGGTATATCCTTCGTCATTTGGGTCTTCAATCTGCGCGCCGCGGTCGAGCAACAGCCGAACCTGCAAACAAAAGCGTATTTGTAAAACTATTTTTATGTTGCAAAATACATATAAAAATCGATCGGTTTGATATTGCAAAATTTTTAAAATTTTTACATAAGGGACATATGTATTTAAGCACTGCATGAAGTGCGACTTGAGTTCAAGCAAGCGATATGAAACCGGCTTGATGTTGTGCCCCGCAACAAATGTTGCATATATAAGAGCTAAATATCAAAAACCTATGTGAGAAAGTAAAATACATGAAGCAGCATTGTTCAGCTCGATCTATTCAAAGTTTGCGCAGTCAAAAGCGATGAAGAAGGCCCGCCAATAACACGCAGAGCGCAATAATTAGCAGTGAAGGAGGAAAAACGAACCAAATCGACGTGTCCACCGCAGGCGGCGAGGGTGAGGGGGCTTTCGAAGGAGTCGCTGGCGAGATTGACGGGAGCGCCCGAGTCCAGCAGCACCTTGGCCACTTCCAAGTGCCCATCCATCGACGCCTCCATCAGCGCCGTATGCAACTCTTCGAGTCTTTGAGACGCCTTAGGTCCTGATTTCAGCAGGAACTTGGCCATCTCAATGTGACCCTTATAGCTGGCCAACGTGAGAGGCGATTCCTAAAGCAAAATAGGCCACGGTTTATGAGGTATTAAGCGAGTGGATGGGGCGGAACGGGTTAATACTCGATATGATTCGAATAGGATATCTTAAGCATTCTCTTTCTTCACTATTTTCTCCAATAAAAGCACCCTTGGGGCCTATTTTCGAGAGCTAAGAAATTTGTAAGGCCGCCTAGGAACGCCCGCGAAAATCCGCATTAAACATTCGCGTCTATTCTCAAAAAATATTCACTCTTATACCTCTTTTTCACAAAAACAATTTTACATTTTGTTTTTTCTCGATTTCCGTTTTTCTCGAACCGTTCTCGACTTTAAACAAGACGATTAATTTCCGCGCACCACCATTTTTTCCCACTATGATTACGTCACTACATAACAGTGAGTATCATTTTAATACACTGTTTGCTCATCGTTCCTGAACCAATCAAATTTAGCGTATCAATTTTGATTGTTCTCTCAGTTGATTGTTCCAGGGCCGTAACAAACGTTTCCGGTTCTTTCAATGCTCGCGCGTTTTAACAATCCTAGCCAAGTTTCAGTCATCATCCTCACTTTTTATTCTTAAACGAGAGAAATTGAAAATCGGTAGGTTAATTAACTAAAAGTGTTTTACTTTCTTTCGCTACTTTTAGAAAGAAGATACGCTGAAGCTAAAATATAGGCGGAGCGAAGTGAAAACTAAAGAATTCAAAGACGCGACTGAAGTCGTCCAGAAAACGTTGTGGCATTTGGCACTTCATAATTCAACAAAAACGACGGCGAAAGCTCCGCAAGTTCAACGGAAGCTCGGAACGAGGTAAGGCGACTTTACTCGATTGAGCAATATTTTCATTAAAAGAACCCTAAAAACTAGTTANTCAACGGAAGCTCGGAACGAGGTAAGGCGACTTTACTCGATTGAGCAATATTTTCATTAAAAGAACCCTAAAAACTAGTTATAATGGAATAGAAGTTACATTTTTGGTGAAAAATAGTTTAAAATCAGCATGTTAAAACGAAAAATGACCTAAAATTTCAATTTTGAGGAATGACGCCTGCGGTGCCGTTAACTGTTTGATAAACAAGAGCTCGAGCAGCGGATACCCCCATAAAGCACTGAGCACCTCTCAACAATCGCAAATCGGACAGTGACTGCACTGCTCTCAATCCCTTGCACATTTGAGAAAGATTTGCTCCAAGCATTGAAACAAGCAATCAACTCATGCAAACTGCTCGCAGATAATTAAGCGAACATTGAATTTTGAGCTTTGTTTTTTTAGATAAGGATCGGAGGGGCGGTCCCTTAATCTCCCTCTGTGTTAAGGTTTGAATAAGAGCGATGGTGAGAGATAATACGCAAAATAACTACACTGGAACATGAGGAGCGCAGATGGCTATCGCCGTGCAAAAAAACTGCCCTCTCTACATTTCCCTTTCTTTCGCCTCGCGCGGGCGGCGCGTTCTCTGAGAATGAAAACGTGTCATTGCGAAATTTAGGCAGAGGGGAAAGTAACACAGAATACGATAGAGGCTGGATATTTCTATGCTGACGTTTGTGCTGAATATTTTGTATATTTTGTCTGCCCAAATCGCGTGTGGAAAGAAATCACACCGCCTTTCATCAGAATTCGTCACTTTTGCATTCAATTTTTTTTCTCGTGAGGAGGGCGGGTTTAATGAAAATTGCTTACGAGTCCGACTTTGAACTCGGCGGCGTTGACGGACTGGACGCTGGCCCCGGCGTTCACGAGGTACTTGGCGATGTTCACGTGACCTGAAAGCTAGCCCATATCTTCCTTTCTCAAAAAGCGGCATTTGAATCGTACCTGCGCTGGCAGCTTCCATCAGCGGACAGTGGCCGTTCTCGTTGCGAATTTCAACGTCGGCGTTCGATTCGAGAAGGGCTTTCACTACCTGCAATGTCGAAGATATTGTTTAAAGCTTTGAAGATGCGATGAAAGAGTTTATAGGTTGTACACTTGAGATGGGAACGGATTTTGGCGATTTCACCTACTCATATCAGCACTATATATTGCCACGATGCAAGCGTGCAATGGAGAGTGAATACAACAGTCTTTTGCTGCCACTAGGAAGGTTACTTTGACGCTAAGGATCACTATTTGGATTAGGGTAAACGCGTCCCCTATGGCTTTCAACTCTCGGAGTACGTAAGCCCAAGGCCAACGTTAAAGCATACCCTGGCGACATTTTATAATCGTACAAAAACGTACATCTTCGTGCCCACCAGCGCAGGCGTACATCAAGGGGGTGTTGCCAGTGGAGCTCTGGGCGTTTGAGTCGGCTCCGTGGGCGAGTAAGAGCTTGACAATGTCGAAATGGCCTGCAAAGCACAGAGTTTAATACGATGAAACGGATTATACATTCACATATGGATTTTTCAAAAGCGATTAAGCGTCGAACTGGCTTTGTTAAAGCCATAGTGAACATGGACTTGACTAAGTCTGGCTCTAATCAGTCTTTTGATTTGTGTAATTCGCTGCTCTCTGTTACTGCAGCTTTAAATCGCGAGCAAATCCACCGATATCAGGCAGCTGATAATTTGCTTTCCGAACTGTATCTCCATTGCTTCAGAGCCTATATCACGTACCATATTTAGGACTATGCCTGTGATCAAAACCGTCAAGAACGGAAAAGTGAGCAAGCGCATGTGAAAGAATAACATTTTTTACCAGCGCTGGCCGCTTCCATTAAGGGGGTGCAGTCGTTCTTGGAACCGCGGTCTTCAATGTTCGTTCGCATAGCCAATAATACTTGCGCCAGCTCGTAATACTGCAAGGAAGATGTTTTGTACATAATCGTAAAATAAAAACCATCTCAGTCAATAATATGAACTTGCAGTGATTATGTTTTAGTACTATAAAGATAAAAGTAGAGGAGATATATTACCACAAAAGCAGTTATGACTGCCGAAAGCAGAATATATTTGTATTGAAAAAATAATTCTGATCAGATTTGTGTACATTAGGACAAGAATGTATAAAATACGATCTGAATAGATTAACAATTCTCCATGAAATCTGAAACAATTATTTCACCAGTGCAACTGTATTATAGCTTGAAATAGATTGCCAAAGAACCAATGCTGTTCTCTTACTATATGGAATCAGAATGATAGACAGCACTGAGCGGCGATTTTCACAAGCAGTTGTTGCGTATAACGCAGCGCATGCGATAAAACACTCCCCCAAAAGCGAAAAGAACATACGCCGGCTGAGCAGGCGAGACTCAGGAGGGATTCGCCGTCTTCAACGTTGACGGGGGCGCCATTGGGGGTGAAGCCAAAGGCGAGGCTGGGGTCGGCGGCCGCGACGTCGGCGGACGAATCGGTCAGGGAGGCGGAGCCGCCGGCGCTGCCCTTCATCCGCGTCAACGCGTCCGCCGCCTCGTCCAAGGCGCACGACACCGACGTCGATAGTCGTCGCAAAACCTGAAAGAAGTCATTTAAATGTTTTACAAAAGAGAACTCGTGAGAGTGGATCGCTGCTTTTTTCGCGAAATTATTTAGGCCATTCTACTCTATTAAGGAGACTTTTTATTCAGAAAGGACCTTTTCCTAGGCAAAATGATATTTATCATATTGATTTGAAAGTAGGCTTATTGAAGGTAAGTGACATGTTAACTTGAAAAGGGTTAAGCAGGAGAATAAAGGTTATAATGATCATTAAATTTAGACTTTTCATCCATTTTTTGATGTCAGTTCGCTGAGTTTAGTTTTTGTGTTCTGGATAGTTGGACAAAGGGTTAATGAAGAGAAAGGAAGAATACTCGCTATTCCTTAAATTTGCAACGAAAGCTAGTAAAGAATCTTGAGAAAAGCAAGCGTAATTAGTGGACTGACAAAATTACAAAAATAACAATCGTAATGAATTTTTGTAGTTAAGTTACTTATTGCCAATCAAAATCACTTTAAAAAAACTTAAAGTAACAATGAAAGTATTTCAGATGTAGGAAGTAGTGTACCTCAGGGTCGGCGAACATGGCGGCGGAAGGGACGACGTGACCGTCGTGGGCGGCTTTGGCGATGCCGGCGGCCTGTAGCAACGCCTGAAGCCGCTCTTGGGTTTCGGCGTCGAGGTTGGTGAAGTCGGGCAGGAGCGCCGAGGGGTCTGCGGCGGCGGCGGAGGAGGCGGAGTTGCCGAAGAAGCCGAACTGCATCTCCGCCGTCGACTGATCGTCAACGTCCGATCCTTCCACTGTCGCCTCCGCTGACTCGCTCAGCCGATCGGACAACTGCAAATTTTAGCAGTAGGCATGTTGTATCATGGTATGCCTTTGGGCGTTGGTAAGGAGTCTTTCATTATATTTTGTCACTTTAGTATTCACATTCGTCAGCTATATACCCAGTTTCATCATTTATGACTTCAACTGCGTCATTTCTGCAATTAATTAGAATTCTGGTTTGACGAATTTGAATTTAAAAATGACGAATTATACAGAAAGATCCTGTATAAGGAAACTGTCTACTGCCACTACTCGTAACTCCCTCTCCCCATTGATAAACTCGTCGAAGTATTCTTACCCTTCAGTATAATTGTAGGTCAATGAGTCATCACAAATAGATACATTTCTTTCAATAAATACGATACATAATGCCTCGGCGGGATAAAGAGTATTAGAGGGAAGAAGAATATCGTTCAGCTGTAACATTCGCACTTAGATTGGCCCAGCTAAGCTGGTTATCAGAGAAGAGAGAATATATCTGCTAGTTGTCGAGTGCCATTGTTTCAGTACTCGACAGTTTAAAGATATCAAAATCAGTTTCTAATTCTAGCGGTTGTTTTATATTCGCTCGAAAGCAATCTTGTTTGATTCCTCTAATTTAATCGATCGAATAAGTGCAAATTCGTCTTTTTGAATTGCTGCTGAATCACATTATGGCAGGTGTAAAGGAAATTGCTTCATATCAAGCTTTCATTATATAAGGTTGTCCGAAAAGTCTTTTCAAAGAGTGATTTATCTCAAAAGTAAAGCAAAGATTACAGTATTCATTTGTATTAGGGAAACGGCCGACGTTATTTTCTACTGGACAAGCTATAGACAGTTAAGTATGATTAGGTTTAAGCAAAGATAACCCCATTTCCTCCCAGCACTTCAAATCGGAAGAAGGGTAAAAAATTTGGCCCTTCCGTAGTGTGGTATCAATGGAAGCCTGATTTTCGCAAATTGAATCGTTCAAATGAATGTATGCGAGTTAAGGATGAATACTTCAATTATAATCACTTTGATTTTTTGCGATATCTCATTTGTGAATAAAGTTATGGAAGTTTGAGAAAAGGCTTTTCGAACAACCTAATAGTTCTACGTTTATATCTTGACTGTACCTCGTTCAGCGTGGCGGTATCGACGCCATGCACTGCGCATTCGTCGTCAGCCATGGTGGGGTTAAAATGGCCCGCGTACTGCTGGCTTCGATTTTTTGTCGGTACTTCTTCGACAGCAATGCGCGTAGTTGTGTCGTCGCTGACCGAAGACTGCCTCCAACTGCGCTCGCTTTTTTAAACTGCAAGTTTACAATTATCCTACGTTTTAATGGCAAAAGTTGGTTCGCTGTACGCCCTAAAATCTCTATCGAACGCATTGGCTTTCCTTTTTTCAACGCTCTCTTTGCCCTATTTGGTTTGGATAAATTCACTAGCTATTCCACTCGGGAGTGCGAACAAGGCAACAGCGACAGTTGAAGGATTGACTGGTTCTTGTAAGATACAAGCTTCTTTCAAAAAGGATGCTCTCTAAGCCAGCGGCTGTTATATTCACCTGCAAGAAAGCTATAAATTCGTACGTTTTCAGAAGAGTACCTAAGAAGAATAGTATATTCGTTGGAAGAGTAGTTGACTGTACCTCCAGCTCGAAAACTTGCATAGTTCTTACTTTAAAGTCAGCGGTTAGGAATGGTGAAGGCACGTCATCCTATATATTTATGATTACAGGACATCGATAGTCACCTACGTAGTCACTTCCTGATTTTGCTCTACGTCCAATGATTGACCTCTGTATTGATCAGACCATAAGCTATTTACTCATTACTATGATCTCTCTGTGTTGCTACATCATCTTCCTTCTACAACTCTTATGAGGTTCGGATACCTCAACAGTTAAATATGTAACTTTTGAGGTCCAACTAGGATGACGCGTACTGCAGACCAGACGGAATGCAACGCTTGGGTTGACAGCCAGGGCAGCGACCACGGCCACGTGCATAGCGCGACAACGTCGGATCATTGCCGAGCCATTCTGCGCACGGCCGTGGCCGCGCTTAAATCGCGTCGGGACTCGGAACCGTTTGCTCCGTGGTAAAAGGGCCATTGTGGAAATCGGACGTGTGCCAGCGGCCTACCAAAATTCTGCGTCTTCTTCAACAAGCCTTTGCAAAATTTTACCCTACAGCATTGAGAGTAATATTCTCTAACCTTTATAGTACACAATTGGTTGCTGGTTGTAGTTGATATCGTTATTGCATTGGCTGAAACTGAAAAGCGTTTTAATTATCAATGAAAAAAGACATGGGGTAAAGTATGGCTTCTCCTTCAGCAACATTCCATCAGTACTAAATTATGTTTATGGCACACTGAAAATGCATGATGATCTTTTATAGTGTTATATATGGATTTTCAAATGCAAACATGATATTAACAAAGAAAGTAAATCAGCTTCCATGAAATAGCACTCTGAAATTCTTCCTGAAAGTTGGCGAGCTCGATTTTCATCGTCGGTGACAGCCAAACTGAGATAAAACAAAAAGTTTTTGAATTTCTCTGCATTCTCTTGTATTCCAATATTACTGTACATCTTAGTGAAACTGTAATATTATGCATCTCAAGCGTTAAACCTGGAAAAAGTGCATATTTTATTAGAGACTAAAGCAAAACAGACAGAGCAAGTGGCTTGCCATCCAACAACTGCCGTGTCGAGCAGCGTAGCACAATTCATCAAAATAGCCCATCAAATACATGAACCATGATTCATTGTCAGTATAAAGGAAAAGCTGCTTTCTTAATTTGACACTGTTCAAAAGTGTGCAATGCATCTGAAGATAAATTTTTACATCCAACCGAGTGACGCTGTTCATTTTAAGCACAGTTTTTGCTCAATTACTCCAAATTAGCGAGGCTGATCGGTTATTTGCAATTTTGAGCCAATTTTGCGAACAGTTTGCGATGTATGATTATGTTGACCAATTTCTTCGCTTTGATTTGATCAGACATCTTTACAGCGCAAAATTTATCAACTGAACGCTCATTCCATTAAAATATTGCAAAAGAGAAAGCTGATCATTTTGAAAAAATATAGCATTTTCACTTTGTTCAGATGTACAAATGAATCCTAATATTATTTCTGCGCTTCCATTCACGTAAAAACTTTGCTAAGAGAGCGAAGATCATCTTCGTCATCAGAGATTAGTGCGTGCGTCAAGTGCACCCGCTAAAGAGCAATAACGTCAAGGCGTGAGAAGAAACGCAGTTGTACGAGCTGAGCGCATTCTTTTCCTTTGTTTATAGCGCTGCTTGCCATGAACTTGCTCAATATACGCTCAGTGCCTTCCCGGCGGTGGCTTCTAGCTGAAACGTCAACTTTTGTGAATTAATGAGCATGCGGTACGATTTCTGACATAATCTATTCGAGTGATATTGTGAGACGCGTAGCCGTCCCTCTTCAAATATTAACAGATTTTTCTGGTAATCTGGGGCCTACTTCATATCAGTTTTGTTCCAATGAACACTGTTTTAGGCGAAAGCAAAAAGGGAGACAATAGTTCTAGGCATAATAATATTCCTGTTTATCGACTGCATTGGACTGTGCTCGTTTAAATAAGCTTTCTCTGCTTAAAACGTCCCCTGCTGAAAAGGAAGTATTTCAAATTGACAATAAAGTATTGCCACTAAAGGCTTCCAACGGGCTTTGACTGCAACTCAGACTCATCCGCTTCAGAGCGGCAGCTACAAAATCCCGAAAAACCTAGCAGTTTGTTTATAGGCTGTCGTGGTTCAGTCTGCTGATTCTGGCACACGCTGCAAATGCGTACATCGGCCTGGATGGCATCCAGACGATGAGTGTCAATGCTTTTCATTGTCTCGCTTCGCAGGGCTACAGTTTCTACGTTACGCGAGTGTATTCAGAGACTGGTCATGTCGACCTCAATGGTGTGAACAATGTCAAGGCCGGTCGAGCCGGTATGAAAATATTTTAAACTTTGACTCTTCAATTTGTCATAGCAGCGGGATTAGATCATTAAAGGGAATCAGAGTCAATCAATTAGTTCACCTAAATGTGCAATATACGCATTAAAATAAGACACCTTCTAAATTAAATAGAACATTTTTCAAATAGAACTGGACACTTTCCGAAAACTGAGCAGCTTTTTGCAATTTTTTCGAGTATGCACTTTGGTTTGGAAGATGTGCAATTTAAAGTGAAAATAGTATACATGCATTTGATAACTTAGCATCCTAATTCGGCATTTCTTAGTCTCAGCAAGCTTAAAATAAACAAGAAATTTGATAAAGTGGCAAATAAGAATCCAAGATACATCATCCTAAACTAGGGAAGCTGGAGTTTCACTTCAGCATTATCTGCAGTGTAACTTGTTGGCAAGAACTATGAATTTGCAATCTGCTGTTACTGCGACCAATATTTTAAGTTAGTTAGTAAATAAGATAGGCACACTCTGTAAGCGCCAAACGAGCGCCCATATTTTTAGCCGGCTGGCGAGACGTGGACGGGTACATTTATCCGAGCCGACGAGCGGGCAGTCCTAGCGCCACCCAACACNTGAGCGCCAAACGAGCGCCCATATTTTTAGCCGGCTGGCGAGACGTGGACGGGTACATTTATCCGAGCCGACGAGCGGGCAGTCCTAGCGCCACCCAGCAGATGAAAGACACCATTGACACCCTCAATAGCCAGGGCGCTGTGATCGGCATGATTTGGCTCGATATCGAACGCGATCCCGAATGGTCCAGCGATCTGGGCGTTAATCAGCAGGTCATTCGAGATCTCGTGAAACAAGCGGAGGTAAATGCTCGACATCGCTTTTGTGGACTACTCTTATTGATCAAACAAATTATACATTTCTCTATGATTCAGGCGATGGGTAAGAAGGTGGGCATTTACACGAATAACAACAACTGGGCAGCAATCGTGGGGATTAACTGGTCCGAGTTCAGTAGTCTGCCATTGTGGTGGGCGAACTATAACGGCCAGCAGAACTATGACGGCTTCGTGCCTTTCGGAGGCTGGACGCGTCCCGCGATTCACCAATACAAAGGCACCACTTCTGGACCCTGTGGCGTCAGCATGGACCTCAACTACTATCCGTGATCACGAATCTACGTGCATTTTGACAATTGTCGTGATTAAAAGTTTAAGAGCGTTTTTGTTCCGCGCCGTCGCAAGCTCCGCTTTTGGGTCTTCTTAAGAAGACCCTTCATACATAACAGTTGGCTTCCTCGGTTGGCTGTCGCATGCCTGGCACCGGGAAGTTCTGTTTCCGGGAAATGAGCCGGAGCCTTTATGTGTGAGGATAGTAAATCCTACCACTAGACCACATCGGAACTTTCACAAACGTCCGACTGTATGTAGGACACATTGACGAAGTCTAATTCGGCATCGTGATATTTTCAAAGTACTAAGGACTGCACTATCATATTATGACCATCGCATTGCTAAGAGCATAATCATTTCCCCGTATTTCTGTGCCGAACAAAGATTGAAATGAAATAGCTAAATTATAATTTCACATTTTTAGTTAAGTGCTTAATTAAAAGATAGTGGGACGGCATTTAAGATATGAGATGAAACTGAGCTGCAACAAGTACATTTACAGTCCGACGATCCGCCTCTAGAATGATTGACAATGGATATATTATTTTAATGAAATATTTCAATAATTTTGTTCGTTCAATTCAAACACCAAGACACACTTTGCCTATCGTCTTCAAAAGGAGCGCTCAAAATATCGCACCATTTACGCCATTAGCTTGAGTATGCGTGAGAAAAATGTCCGCTGGCGGAGATAGATTGATCTTTGGCTTTACTTTTTACTGCAGTTTGCATTTAAAGTCACTTATTTCGTGCAGACAACAGACTGTCGAACGTTTGCAGCCCAACCGCCGCTCTAAGCGCTTCCATTATGAAGTAAGTTTTTTGCTTTCATTTGCTGAAATACATGGAAGAAATTGCTTCTGAATTCATTTGACAATGAATGAAATTCTCGTGTGAAGGCGCAGACGCGGAAATGATAGTGAAGATATCACATGAAAGACTAGCAGGTTGTAAAAAATGTAGCTTTAATGCGGTTTATTGACCGAGCTAATTAGTATTACATGGGAACACTACTTTTAATTAAGTTTTGGTTCAGTATTCTACTCCAAATTGCTTTTTCAAAAAGAAAGTGCTTAAAGGACTACCGCAGTATTTGGTTAGATTGCAAATATATTGTTGTGGGACCAGTGTTACTCAGCGTGAATATTGAATATGAAGGCGAGTTTGCATTTTCGCCAGCTGAGCTCGCTGGAACCTTTTTGTAGTGAGACCAAATCTTTGTGCTTAATCTTCCCGGAGAAGAGATGCGAATGTAACTGCATGTCTTTTAGACTTCTATCGACGATCTTATGCATGTGCATTGCTTCGCAAGCCGAAGCCTACATCGGTTTCGATGGCATTCAGGCGATGAGCGTCAACGCATTCAACTGTCTTCAGAACCAAGGCTTCAGTTTCTACGTTACTCGTGTATGGCAAGAGATTGGCGACTACGATTTCACAGGCATCCAGAACATTAAGAACGCTCGAGCCGGTAAGAATAGCATAACAATTTGTTAATAAAACTGTGTAAGAGTGTTTATTGCACCATCATCGACCGCTTGCTAACTAAATTTCTGCCGTCCAAATGTAATTATTTCTGAAAACTATGGAAAATGAACTGTGCAAGATCGTCACTGCATTAAAAGATTAGCTGTCATTTGGGCTTTAGACTAAATGTGTTGCCCGCACGAAACGGGGCGCTTTGCATCCTACCCGAACGTCCGTTTGAACATGCGTTCGCGGGATTTTTCAAACATAGTTAAAGAGCCGCGCCTCAGCTTGTTCCTGTGCAAGTTCCACATCTTCCGATTCAATCAGTTATCCTTGCTCCATTAAAGTTTAATCAAATAATTGTCCTAAGCCTAAGCTTCCTAGCTGGGTGGAATGACGTTGACGGATATATTTATCCATGCCGACGATCGACATGCGCGAGTGCCGCCCATCAGATGGAGGCAACGATCGATCAGCTAGGAAGATCAGGAGCTCAGATCGGCATGATCTGGTTGGACATCGAACGCGATTCGGAATGGTCCAGCAACCTGGGCGTTAACCAGCAGCTCATTCGAGATCTCGTCAATCAAGCGCAGGTATCGGGACCAAAATTCATTTTTTAACTTGAGGAATACATCACAATTATATGAGGCGGTATATACCATTTCCAGTTCAATAATGGTATTCTTCAAATTATATAGAACTTCATTCAAGTTAAATTACTATGAAAACGTCCCGTTTGATTTGCAAATTGACCTTATAAAACTAGAAATGGTGTATATTTGTATTCAAGCGCTTACTTTGCTGGCCGGGAAAGATACCTTTTTAAGTTGCTTTTTTCCGTAAGCGCTCTAGGCCACCTGTTCTTCGAAATTGCCACTACCGTAAATCCTCTAATAATCGCCCTGGGCGATTATTATTTCATAAGGGGTCTGAGGGGGGGCGATTATTATTTCAATCGATGTTTCAATGAGGCAGTTGTTGGAGAGAGAACATTTGTTTCTTTCAGCCGTCATTTTATATTATAAAAGCGCTCATAAATAGAAAGATTTTGCGTTCTCAGTACTAGAATTTGAAAAGGAATTCAGTGTTGACCTGCACTGCACAAGCCTTTAATGTTTTAATCACTCTGAAGGGAATCGATTATTGGAAGGTGGACGATTATTAGAGGGTGGGCGATTATTATTTCATAAGGGGTCTGAGGGGGGCGATTATTAGAGGATTTAAGGTAATTGTGAAATATAAAGGCTTCAGCATCATATATAGATACAACATAAATATAAGTCACATAGAACTTCTTGATTGTCGCTGAACAAAATTTAGGGCTGTTAGACGCACGCGTATATATCCTAATATGCCCGGCACTGTACAGCTTGCACTTCAGTCTCAAGGTGTGAAAGTCGGCATTTATACGAATAACAACAACTGGGCAGCAATCGTGGGTATTGACTGGTCCGAGTTCAGTAGTCTGCCATTGTGGTGGGCGAACTATAACGGCCAGCAGAACTATGACGGCTTCGTGCCTTTCGGAGGTTGGACGCGTCCAGCAATTCGCCAGTACCAAGGCGACGTTGCTGGACACTGTGGCGTCAGCATGGACCTCAACTGGTACCCATGAAGCGGAGATCGCTATTGTTAGAATAACCCTTATTTAATCTACTCATTTCATCTATGAAAAATTTACAGCCACATTTCTTTGCAATATTATAATAAATATTTATGACTACTTGGTTAAATAAACTCATTGTATGTGTGCTGAAAAGCTATGTACTCTGCGAAATCACATTTCTCAAAGTAAATTGCCCTTAAAGTATGGGTTGCATAGAAGACAATACTAAACAACTGCAATAATAATAACTAATAAAAGTCTCATTTTACTACGCCCTTTCAAGAATAATTAATTGCCATATTTCACGATTAACTGTTTAAAATGTTTTTGTCGAAGTGAATTGTCCTTACAATAAGGATTATATGAGCAAATTTATGTGTCCTTTAGTATCAATAACGTTCCCGATTACCGGTAAGTGGAAAAAATTACGGCAGACAGACGTGTGCTTTGATGCGTACTGATAGGGCGGTACATACGCGCTCGATACCGGTCTAGCCGAAAGTAAGAGACCCGCTCAACGCGCGCATGGAGACAAGAACACTAGCAGATTTGGATATTCGTTGTTTGTTCTGAGGCCGCAAAACGCCAAACACGTACATCAACGCTGAACATTCATGTTCAACATGCAACGCAAGACAAAACAGGAAATGGCGCTTGGGTACGCAGGCACGTGAGATTATCGCGCACTCGTTCAAGGAGGTGTCTTGTCGGTGCATCGCTGTTATTCAAGAGGTGTAATGCTCTGTAACTTGTTTGATCACGAAAACAATGAATAGGAAAGGATAAGAGTGGTCATGTTAGTTAGGAATGAGATTCTGCAAATTGAGAAATGTGCGTAGGCTGCAGTCGGTAGTCGGCTGAACGCCCAATTTATGTGTCTCGGACTGGCCTGTATGCGACATAAAATTTGCCGAGCTGACGCGCTCTTACATGTTGGATAATCGGTGCTTGTCGATTCCGTCAGCTGCCGCCATCGCGCTATTTATCTCTAGAATTTTACCTTTGCTCTCTATCCCCTAACTATTTCAATCATTCTCGGCTCTCATTTCAATATGGTCATGCTATATTCTTTTTCTAGCCGAATATTAGTTCATTCGCGGGAAAAGGGAAGAAAAATAAATTGCCAGTGAAGCCCGCTATCCCGATGATATTCATGTAGTGTGCGGCGCTGAGGCAACTGTTCTCAGTGACTTGTCGAGTGTCTGCTTTTTAATAATTTAAAATAATTTAAAATAATATTTATTTGTCGTATTAAAATATTTTATCATATCGAAATCACGAATTCGAAAACTCCCTCAGCGCAGATCAGTGAATTCTCAGTGGCCGCTGTCTTGTTTACGCTCTAAAAGCCTGAATCTAAATAAATTGTTGGAACATCTCTTTTGTTACTTGAGAATTCATTTATCTGCGCTGAAGAAATTTTTTAATTCAAGGGAAGAATGCGCCCTTGCTTAACTGAAGAGCGCCGTCATCCAACCTTTCACTTGACTAAGCGCAAATCAAGCTCTATTTCAGCTGACGAAGAAATTACAACTGGTAATCGCACTTTATTTTTTTCAAGCTTCTTGGCTTACCAGTGTTAATAGATTGTACAGCGGCTGATCAAGAAGATATAGCGTTACTCATTCTGTGGCCTTCTGTGAGATATTCGGCCGAATTATTTCTTTGGGTCTTTTCAACACGGCATGAATAAATATCGTTCCATTTTACTCTTTTGCTTATTATTGCCCATTCTTTTACTTATCATAACATTTTCTCAGTTTCAATATAACGGCGACTTTTCGTGTAATGCTAACTCTCTGCAGCAGATTTTCGTCGACTATGGAAGCGACTGCCCATATTCAGGAAAGCAGCTATTTGATTCAAGAAAACTGCCGTTTGATTCGGTGAAAGTATTGCATGAATCAAGTTCAGCATATGGCTGTCAGCTGCCTGTACTGGATCCCTGGGACAAAACAATACAGAAATATATCAATCCAAATTATAGATCGTTTAAGGAATGTAGTGTCAAACAACAGCCAGTTGAGACTGTATTGTCAAAAAGAATTTTGCAAATGGTGCAGAATGATTTCAACACAACATATTCTTGTAAATATCGGTGTCTGACCTCCAAGACTGATCTTAAGTACTCCAAATCCTCCTGGGTACACTTTGAGGTACGAAATAGATAAAATTTAAATCGGTCTCTTGCTCATCATAGAATTAGCCATAAATTGAAAGTAAGCTTAAAGGCGATGCTTAAAATTAATTTTATTTCTCCCGTCAACCGTAGAAATTATGCTATGCATCTACTGCTGCTGATAAACATGAGAACAAGTTTATGTATTAAATTTTGCAGCAAACCAGATTGTTTTACTGACAAAGTTGCTCGTGTTAGCGTCTTTCGCGTTAGCGAATGTGAAGGAATTTGATGCCTGAATGGCGCTTGAGTGATACAATGAATCTTGAGTATTTTAAAAATGTTGACAATTAAATATTGCAACAGATATAAGCTGTTAAACAAAAAAGGATTGGAAGAAGTGATATAAATTTTGATTTTCAGATGCCGATAAAACCAAAATGTGAAATAATTCAGACGAGATGCCTGGATGATAATGAAACATCACCTGTTCACGAAAATCTGCATACTCAGATACCGAAAGCCCGGCGTCGTACCAAAGTATCAAAGACCAACGAAACACTCAAACCGAGCGTTTTCATATTTATTCTCGATTCGGTCTCGAACTCGAACGGACTGCGTTCACTCGCACTTACCAGTCAAGTGCTACGTTACAAATATCAAGCCGTTAATTTTCGAGGCCTGAACAAGGTCGGATATAACAGCCGTCCGAATGCCTGGGCGTTGTTTACAGGTACTAAGCGTTTTTGAAATGGCCTTTTTAATGAAATGACAGCATGGAATGATAGTATGCAGCAACAAAGTCAGGTCGCATTGTGGAACATGGGCATAGTGAATTTATCACGGGCAAACGCTTATTTTCTTGTGGAATATTGGTTTCGCTTATGATGTCACTTCAAGCTCACACTCTACTTAACTTTACAGGCTTGAGAATTGAACCTCTCCCAGCTGGTACTATCCACGAAGAGCAAGTTGAACCTGAGGTACCGGACAGCTGTAAAAAATACGTCGATCGCTTTCCATTCGTTGGGAACAATTTTTCTGCCGCCGGCTACTATTCGACGATGATCGAAGATTGGTCTCTTGGAGCGTTCAACTGGCCAAACTGCCGAGGGTTTTCTTCAAACCGATTCACCCATAATATGAAGTACAAGCTGTTCCATGCAGGCATCCGAACTTTTTTTCACATAACTCTGATTAAAATCAGTTAACTGATGCCAAACTTCAACACTAGTAGTACTAGATAGTTCAGAGGTGGACATCATCGAATGCCTAGGGGGAGGGGATGGTTTCTTCACCTCTCTAAACTTCACTGTTAAGTCCCCCCACATTATCAGAAAAGTTTTTGCCATCTTTCATCCCAACTTCTGAGGTAGTGCTGGCTACAGAGCTTTAATAACAATGCTGTCATTAAATTCAAATGAAAACCTCACGAACTTTGCTCTTGAACACAACATTAATTGATTCCAACCGTGTTTTCACTTGGAAATGCTGTAAACATATTTAAAGTGGGAAGCCGGATATAGCTGACATACGATTAATCGGTTTGGGATCGATATGAGGGTGGGATACTTTAAATATATCTGGCCAATTCACCGGATGGCATGCGTCGTGATTTTCCTGTTGGAGATTCATCAAGTTAAAGAGTTCTGTCATGAGGGTCATTCAGAATATGAGCGGATATTCGCGAACAAAAGAAGCAAATTTCAATTTTATATTGACAAATTACGGTTGAAATGCGGGAATAATGTTGCTGAAATATCGAGAAAATAATAAAAATCACTGCAGAAGTTAATTAAAATCGAAGGACGGCACGATTGCAGGGCATAATTTGTGATTTTAGAGTAAAAAATTAATAAAAAGTTTGCCAGTAAAACTCTAACCTGTACTAAGTTATGTTTAGTTTTGGACAAGATCAGCGTATTGATGCCAAAGGTATGGGGAATTGAAACTTCGGATTCCTTCTTGGAATGCTCCGATCAGTTTCCACCGTAGATAGCTGATGGAACTTTAAAAACATATAAAACATAAATATGCTTCATGCTACAAATGTGACGCTCATAACAAAAGCTTGCTGTCATCCTAATGTGGGTATCGTCGGTGCTTGGGGTGGGGCACATCCTCTTCAAACGCAGACTACATTTTATCTCCTGCTTACCCGAAAAAGGGCGCCGACCTGCTGATAGCCTTTATGGTTCTCTAGCCTAGTTAGTCACCAAATGAAAAGTCAACACCGCTTTTCGGGAATCATTCACTGGCACTTTCTAAAGGCAGAAAGACAGAAAGATACCGCTAATAATACTTAAAAAATTCAGCTCACCCAACTAACTGTGATGAGACAAGAAAGTTCCAGTGGGTAAACACGCATTCACGCGCTGTTTGACTAGGCCACGTTAATAATATCCAAGAAACACTTATTGTTTATTTCATTTTGAGCATTATTTTGACGTATAGGAGCCTAACAAACAAACAAGCAACTAGTATTAGATACTACAGTAACAAGAAAAGAGCATTAGATACCAGCGAGCCATTCCTTTCATCGTACAAACTTAATGTTAATGACACTTTTGGAGAATCAGAGGTTAATTCTGCCAATTTCTAGGCCATACTGGCAAGCACTTGATGCCAATGGGAAGACACCACCTTTGCTCAAGAACTATTGCAAGAGTACATATAGTGTCTCGATGGAGTACTTGGAACAATTTATAAAGGCATACGACGTGAGCACTCCCAAATTTGCCATCGTCTGGCTCTCAGTACTTGCTCATGACTCTGTTAACGGATTATATCAAGCTGATCAGTCGCTTTCCGAGTTCTTCATCAAATATGAACCGCAGCTTGAGAATTCCTTCGTATTTCTCATGGGTGACCATGGAATGCGATTTTCTCGGATTCGCAGGACAAAGGTGGGAAAGTTTGAGGATAACAATCCGTTCCTAACCATATCAGTGCCTAAAAATCTTCGCGATAATGCTCAGCTGATGAGAAACTTGTATTCGAATAGTGAAGTTTTGGTGACTCATTACGATTTATACTTGACTCTGATGGACATCGCAACTGTTTCAACAGTTAAAAACTTTACCGAATTCTCTCCCTTCGACTGGTCAGGTTTCATGCCGAAGAATCGAGGATCCAGCGTTTTGCGACCTATTGATTCGACCGGAAGAAATTGCAAATCGCTGGATATCGCCGAGATGTTTTGCAATTGTAAAAGGAATGTAACAGAGCTGTCTTCTGCTGATGGCTTCAATGATGAAACCTCAATTATCTTTAAAGGAGCACAATTTTTGACGCTGGCTCTGAATGATGTCCTCGAAGAACTGGATGTCCATAACAACTGTACAGAGCTTAGCTTAGCTGAAGTAAGCGGAGCAGAAATGATAACAGAGAATGGAAAGATTTTCTATTCGATAACCTACAGGGTGGTGCCAAGTAATGGAACATTCCAAGGTACTATCCAACTAAAAGACAATCAAACATTTGCTTTGGTATTGACGATACAGAATCGCGTCGACAGCTATGGAAGCCAGAGTCACTGTGTTAGCGAAGAGAGGTTGAGACCGGTCTGTTTTTGTAAAGACCGGCTAAAGACATTTTAAACATGGGTACTTCCTCCGATAGCAGTCTTTCTTCGTCATGCGATCAATGGATATTTGAATTTGGTATAACACAGAGAATAAGAGCATGAAAATGATATAGTAGTATTGCTCTTATATCCGGATTGCTCGTGTGCCGGACCATTGTGCTTGACTACTGAATCAGCTTTCGAAGGCGTCGTGGTGGTGTTGAACAACAGGTTTTCTATTGCTTTGATTGAGAAGGAGACATCGTTTAAGCTTTCGAGCATACTCTCAACTACCAACATGTGATCATTATGGAGTTGCTTTAATTCAGTGAATTTCTACCTCTTGTACATCGATAAAACTTTACATATTCACTTGAATATGTGTCTTCCGCAAGCAAATGGCTTAAAATCAAAGACCAGCTGTATTCGGAGCAAATGCAAGGAACGAAGTTCGTAAAACAGTTTTCGTTACGTTGCATTAAAAGTTTATGCTCAGTCAGTAGAAAGCATTTGTTCCATCTTGTAGGAGCAAGTTCAAATTTTTATGTCTGGGGCCAATTTCATAAAACTGTTGAGCTGTTAAGAATTGAGAATTGAGGAATTGAGGCCCACGCCGATTGGGCAGTTTTTAATTTCCACCAATGCGAGCGCGTCACGATTCCTCAATTCTCAATTCTCAACAGCTCAACAGTTTTATGAAATTGGCCCCTGGGCTACTTGATTTCGGATTTTGTTCTAAAACGGGACATTTTTCAATCGCACGTCGTGCAACTAATTCACCAAGGGTCACATTCGCCTCTTAATGTAATTGGAACAGTTACAACTGCAAAAAATTGTGATATAATTTCTCAATCTTCCCTTAGGGGCTGAACACCTCTTACATCCGCGCAAGTAATCATATCGCGGCCAAATCGCGCCCCGATCAAATTGCAGTCCACCTTTATGTTGAGCGCATACAACTGTGACCCGAACTGTCGATCTTCTCTGAGTTTTGCGTGGGATATATAACGACGGTAGTACGCACTCGTGACCGTCTCGACCGGTTTGAACTTATCCGACGAACGGATAGTGATGTTTCGAGTCTTTTTCAATAGGAATGGGATCTTCAGGGTGCGATGACGCTCTAATCTCTTCATACCGTTTTGTCAGTTCTCTAGAACGCCAAACTTGAAGAATGTCGCCCACTGCAGAGAATCGTAATGGCTAGGACCGTGCATCTTTGATTGCTTTGTCGCATTTGCTGCGCTCGGCTGTTCAGCGTAAGATAAATGGTCGACATCTTTCCTGACTCTTTTCAATACGGCATGAATAAATTTCGTTCCGTTTTACTCTTTTGCTTAATGTTGCCCATTCTTTTACTTATCTTAAAATTTTCTCAGTTTCAATACGATGGCGACTTTTCGCGGAATGTGAACTCGCGGCAGCAGAATTTCGTCGATTTTGGAAGCAATTCTCCATATTCAGAAGATTTTTTAATTAATTCAGGGAAAAATTCGCGTGATTCAAGTTCAAAAAATGGTTGTCAACTGCCTGAACTCGATCCCTGGGACAAAAGCATTCAGAAGTATATCAATCCAAATTACAGATCGCTTAAGGAGTGTATTGTCGTACGACAGCCCGTCGAGACTTTAGTCTCTAAAGGAATCTTGCGTATAGTGGAGAATAATTTTAATACGACGTACACTTGTAAATATCGATGTTTGACCTTCAAAACTGACCGGAAGTTCTTAACATCCAAGTGGGCGACGTTTGAGGTACGAAATAAAATGAAATGTGATTATCTTCCGTAATATAAATTACTCATAAAATTGTTAAATCAAGAGTCTAAGCTCGTAATTAATTATTTCTGGCTGTCTTCTAGTTATATAGTTGGTCAACTGCTGCGGAAAATCAATGCTACAAGTCTAAGTATTTAATTCTGCTCCAAATTTGGTTGCGATAGTAAAATAATTATTTAGGTATTAAGCATTCCTTTAGCATTCAAGAATTGTAGCCAGGATTTTTTATACGATAATCAAGAGTGAAAAACTATTTCTTTCCCTTTTGCGTTTGCGTTTGCAAAATTATAAAGTTGCGTTATTGGCCACGGGAAAATAAGTACTGGTATTGCAAAGAGAAATTTCGCGCACGCTTTTCAAATAGCGTTGATGTCAGTTCAGAAACTGTGAGCGAGAACGCCGGAAATAAGCACTAAAGTTCTAAATTTTATGATATTTTGATATTTTTGCTACTATTAGTAGAATACAATGTAATTTAATTCATCCTATCGCACGCTTATCTATTTTATATAAACTTATTAAAGTCAGTCTGAACATAACAAAACTGATCCCATGGCGATGTATGCAAGGTACTGAATCGTTCAAAGCATATTACGGCATTTCCTTGACAAAATTTTTACTTGCGAAGAAATTTTACGAGAGCATAGTCATGAACCATGTTCGACGCCTCGTAAAAACTTACTGAAAGTATAACAAATACTGTTGATGTTCAGAAGCCGAAGAAAACAAAATGCGAAATAATTCAAACGAGATGCATGGATGATAATGAAACATCACCTGTTCATGAAAATTTGCATACTCAAATACCGAAAGCCCGGCGTCGTACCAAAGTATCAAAGACCAAAGAGACACTCAAACCGAGCGTTTTCATATTTATTCTCGATTCGGTCTCAAATTCGAATGGACTGCGTTCACTCGCACTTACCAGTCAAGTGCTACGTTACAAATATCAAGCCGTTAATTTTCGAGGCCTGAACAAGGTCGGATATAACAGCCGTCCGAATGCCTGGGCGTTGTTTACAGGTACTAAGCGTTTTTGAAATGGCCTTTTTAATGAAATGACAGCATGGAATGATAGTATGCAGCAACAAAGTCAGGTCGCATTGTGGAACATGGGCATAGTGAATTTATCACGGGCAAACGCTTATTTTCTTGTGGAATATTGGTTTCGCTTATGATGTCACTTCAAGCTCACACTCTACTTAACTTTACAGGCTTGAGAATTGAACCTCTCCCAGCTGGTACTATCCACGAAGAGCAAGTTGAACCTGAGGTACCGGACAGCTGTAAAAAATACGTCGATCGCTTTCCATTCGTTGGGAACAATTTTTCTGCCGCCGGCTACTATTCGACGATGATCGAAGATTGGTCTCTTGGAGCGTTCAACTGGCCAAACTGCCGAGGGTTTTCTTCAAACCGGTTCACTCATAATATGAAGTTAGTTCCGTTTAAATTTATTAATTATAAGATCCATAACGTTGGTGCCTTCTAATAACGAATATTTTTATTTTCTAAAAGATCGATTCGAGTTGATTAAGACGAACAGAAATATCTTCTGAAGTTGTACATTAAAAACGAATAGCTTCCACTATGCCTCCATAACATAAGCCCTGGATAGAGCAGAGCTCATGCCTTTGACTCATGCGCACGCTTTGTTTTAATTCTAAAATATTGCAAGTTTGTTGTTGATCAATAAGTAGAGGAACTACGAGAGAAGCAGATGTAAATTCTATCGCTTTTTAGGCCGTACTGGCAAATGCTCAAAACAAATGGAAAGACGCCACCATTGCTGAAAAATTACTGCAAGAGTACATTTAGCGTCTCGATGGAGTACTTGGAACAATTTATAAAGGCATACGACGTGAGCACTCCCAAATTTGCCATCGTCTGGCTCTCAGTACTCGCTCATGACTCTGTTAACGGATTGTATCAAGCTGATCAGTCGCTTTCCGAGTTCTTCATTAAATATGAATCGCAGCTTGAGAATTCCTTTGTATTTCTCATGGGCGACCATGGAATGCGATTTTCTCGAATACGCAGGACAAAGGTGGGAAAGTTTGAGGATAACAATCCGTTCCTAACCATATCGGTGCCTAAAAGTCTTCGCGATAATGCTCAGCTGATGAGAAACTTGAATTCGAATAGTCAAGTTTTGGTGACTCATTACGATTTATACTTGACTCTGATGGACATCGCAACTGTTTCACCAGTTAAAAACTTTACCGAATTCTCTCCCTTCGCCTGGTCGGGTTTTATGCCGAAGAATCGAGGATTCAGCGTTTTGCGACCTATTGATTCGATGGGAAGAAATTGCAAATCGCTGGATATTGCTGAGATGTTTTGCAATTGTAAAAGGAATGTAACAGAGCTGTCTTCTGCTGATGGCTTCAGCAATGAAACCTCAATTATCTTTAAAGGAGCACAGTTTCTGACACTCGCTCTGAATGATGTCCTCGAAGAACTGGATGTCCATAACAACTGTACAGAGCTTAGCTTAGCTGAAGTAAGCGGAGCAGAAATGATAACAGAGAATGGAAAGATTTTCTATTCGATAACCTACAGCGTGCTGCCAAGCAATGGAACATTCCAAGGTACTATCCAAGTAAAAGACAATCAAACATTTGCTTTGGTATCGACGATACAGAATCGCATCGACAGCTATGGAAGCCAGAGTCACTGTGTAAGCGAAGAGAGGTTGAGACCGGTCTGTTTTTGTAAAGACTTGTTGAACACTTCATAATTATGGATACTTCCTCCGATAGCAGTCTTTCTTCGTGATGCGTGATCAATGCATATTTGAATTTGGTCGAACACAGAGAATAAGAGCATGAAAGTGACTTAAGAATATTGCTCTGATATCCGGATTGCTCGTGTGCCGGACCATTGTGCTTGACTACTGAATCTGCTTTCGAAGGCGTCGTGGTGGTGTTGAAGAACGGGTTTTCTATTGCTTTGATTGAGAAGGAGACATCGTTTAAGCTTTCGAGCATACTCTCAACTACCAACATGTGACCAATATGGAGTTGCTTTAGTTCAGTGAATTCCTACCTCTTGTTCATCGATAAAATTATAAAAATTCAGTTCAGTATGTGTCCTTCTCAAGCAAATGACTTCATATCAACGACCAGCTGTATTCGGAGCAAATGCAAGGAACGAAGTTCGTAAAACAGTTTTCGTTACGTTGTATTAAAAGTTAATGCTCAGTCAGTAGAAAGCATTTGTGCCATCTTGTAGGAGCATGTTCGAATTCGAATGTTTGGCCTACTTGAATTTGGATTCTGTTCTAAAACGGGACATTTTTCAATCGCACGTCGTACAGCTAATTTAACAAGGGTCACATTACCCTCTCAATGTAATTGGAACAGTTACAACTGGAAAAAAAATTGTGATATGATTTCTCAATCTTCCCTTAGGGGCTGAACAACTCCTAAATCCGCGCAAGTGATCATATCGCGGCCAAATCGCGCCCCGATCAAATTGCAGTCCACCTTTATGTTGAGCGCATACAACTGTGACCCGAACTGTCGATCTTCTCTGAGTTCTGCGTGGGATTTATAACGACGGTAGTACGCACTCGTGACCGTCTCGACCGGTTTGCACTTATTCGACGAACGGATAGTGATGTTTCGAGTCTTTTTCAATAGGAATGGGATCTTCAGGGCGCGATGACGCTCTAATCTTTTCATACCGTTTTATCAGTTCTCTAGAACGCCCAACTTGAAGAATGTTGCCCACTGCAGAGAACTGTAATGGCTTGGACCTTGCATCTTTGATTGCTTTGTCGCCATTTGCTGCGCTCGGCTGTTCAGCGTAAGATAAATGGTCGACATCTTTCCTGACTCTTTACAATACGGCATGAATAAATTTCGTTCCTTTTTACTCTTTTGCTTGCTGTTGCCCATTCTTTTGCTTATGTTTACATTATCTCAGTTTCAATACGATGGCGACTTTTCGCGGAATGTGAACTCGCGGCAACGGAATTTCGTCAATTTTGGAAGCAATTCTCCATATTCAGAAGATTTGTTAATTAATTCAGGAAAAAATTCGCGTGATTCAAGTTCAGCAAGTGGTTGTCAACTGCCTGAACTCGATCCCTGGGACAAAACCATTCAGAAGTATATCAATCCAAATTACAGATCGCTTAAGGAGTGTATTGTCGTACGACAGCCCGTCGAGACTTTACTCTCTAAAGGAATCTTGCGAATAGTGGAGAATGATTTTAATACGACGTACACTTGTAAATATCGATGTTTGACCTCCAAGACTGACCGGAAGTTCTTAGCATCCAAGTGGGCGACGTTTGAGGTATGAAACAAAATGAAATGTGATTATCTTCCGTAATATAAATTACTCATAAAATTGTTAAATCAAGGGTCTAAGCTCGTAATTAACTATTTCTGGCTGTCTTCTAGTTATATAGCTGGTCAACTGCGGCGGAAAATCAATGCTACAAGTCTGAGTATTCAATTCTGCTGCAAATTTGGTTGCGATAACAAAAGAATTATTTAGGTATTATGTATTCCTTTAACATTCTAGAATTGCTGCCAGGATTTTTCATACGATAATCAAGAGTGAATTACTATTTCTTTGCTTTTTGCGTTTGCGTTTGCATAATTATAAAGTTGCGTTATTGGCCACGGGAAAATAAGTACTGGTATTGCAAAGAGAAATTTCGCGCACGCTTTTCAAATAGCGCTGATGTCAGTTGAGAAACTATGAGCGAGAACGCGGGAAACAAGCACTAAAGTTCCAATATTATGATATTTTGATATTTTACTGCTACTATTGGCAGAATACAATGTAACGTAATTCATCCTATCATACGTTTATCTATTTTCTATAAACTTATTAAAGTCAGTCTGAACATAACAAAACTGATCCCATGGCGATGTATGCAAGGTACTGAATCGTTCAAAGCATATTACGGCATTTCCTTGACAACATTTTTACTGGCGAAGAAATTTTGCGAGAGCATAGTCATAACCATGTTCGACGTCTCGGAAAAAGTTACTGAAAAGTAAAACCAATACTGTTGATTTTCAGAAGCCGAAGAAAACAAAATGCGAAATAATTCAAACGAGATGCCTGGATGATAATGAAACATCACCTGTACATGAAAATCTGCATACTCAGATACCGAAAGCCCGGCGTCGTACCAAAGTATCAAAAACCAACGAAACACTCAAACCGAGCGTTTTCATATTTATTCTCGATTCGGTCTCGAACTCGAACGGACTGCGTTCACTGGCACTTACCAGTCAAGTGCTACGTTACAAGTATCAAGCCGTCAATTTTCGAGGCCTGAACAAGGTCGGATATAACAGCCGTCCGAATGCTTGGGCGTTGTTCACAGGTACTAAACGTTTTTGAAATAGCCTTTTTAATGAAATGGAAGCATGAAATGATAGTATGCAGCAACAAAGTCAGGTCGCATTGTGGAATATGTGCATAGTGAATTTATCACGGACAAACGCTTATTTTCTTGTGGAATATTAGTTTCGCTTCTTGATTGCTTAATAATGTAAATTCAGCATTGCTTTTCAAAATCATATTTTACATATCCTTTCAGGCTTGAGAATCGAACCTCTCCCTGCCGACTCTCTTCACGAAGAGCAAGTTGAACCGGAGGTGCCGGATAGCTGTAAAAAATACGTCGATCGCTTTCCATTCGTCGGGAACAATTTTTCTGCCGCCGGCTACTATTCGACGATGATCGAAGATTGGTCTCTTGGAGCGTTCAATTGGCCAAAATGCCACGGGTTTTCTTCAAACCGATTCACCCATAATATGAAGTAAGTTCCGTTTAAATTTATTAACTATTACATGCATAATGTTGGTGCCCGTTAATTACGAATATTTCTACTTTCTATAAGATTGATTTGAGTTGATTAAGACAAACAGAAACATCTTTTGAAGCCATATATTAAAAACTGAAGACTCTCACTATGCTTCCATAACATCAGTCCTGGATGAAGCAGCGTTCATGCCTTTGACTCATGCGCACGCTTTGTTTTAATTCTAAAATATTGCAAGTTTGTTGTTGATCAGTAAGTAGGGGCACTACGAGAGAAGCAGATGTAAATTCTATCGCTTTTTAGGCCGTACTGGCAAATGCTCAAAACAAATGGAAAGACGCCACCATTGCTAAAAAATTACTGCAAGAGTACATTTAGCGTCTCGATGGAATACTTGGAACAATTTATAAAGGCATACGACGTGAGCACTCCAAAATTTGCCATCGTCTGGCTCTCAGTACTCGCTCACAACTCCCTCAACGGGTTATATCAGGCTGATCAATCGCTTGCCAAATTCTTCATCAAATATGAATCGCAGCTAGATAATTCCTTTGTATTTCTCATGGGTGACCATGGAATGCGATTTTCTCGGATTCGCAGGACAAAGGTGGGAAAGTTTGAGGATAACAATCCGTTCCTAACCATATCGGTGCCTAAGAATCTTCGCGATAATGCTCAACTAATGAAAAACTTGAATTCGAATAGTCAAGTTTTGGTGACTCATTACGATTTATACTTGACTCTGATGGACATCGCTACAGTTTCACCAGTTAAAAACTTTACCGAGTTCTCTCCCTTCGACTGGTCGGGTTTCATGCCGAAGAATCGAGGATCCAGCGTTTTGCGACCTATTGATTCGATCGGAAGAAATTGCAAATCGCTAGATATCGCTGAGATGTTTTGCAATTGTAAAAGGAATGTAACAGAGCTGTCTTCTGCTGATGGCTTCAATGATGAAACCTCAATGATCTTTAAAGGAGCACATTTTCTGACACTCGCTCTGAATGATGTTCTCGAAGAACTGGATGTCCATAACAACTGTACAGAGCTTAGCTTAGCTGAAGTAAGCGGAGCAGAAATGATAACAGAGAATGGAAAGATTTTCTATTCGATAACCTACAGCGTGCTGCCAAGCAATGGAACATTCCAAGGTACTGTTCGACTAAAAGACAATCAAATATTCATATTGATATCGATGGTACAGGACCGTGTTGACAGCTATAGAAATCAGAGTCACTGTGTAAGCGAAGAGAGGTTGAGACCGGTTTGTTTTTGCAAAGACCTGCTAAAGACATTTTAAACATGGAAACATACTCTGATATCTGCTACCACCTACTGTGGTTGGTTTACCGGAGTTTATTGAAAATGAGTCCGGGCGTACTGACGAGACGGGGTATTTTCTGGCCTTCACATCGTTCTGGAACAAATTTTCAAGAAACTGAATGCTGTGTGATATGTTGTGAATAGTATTTTTGTTACCTTTACTCGAAATTTTATTTGATCAGTAAGAAAATATCTCAAATTTTAACAGGGCAAGCTGATCAAAAAACTACTTGTGCCTATTTATCTTCGAGCGAAAAAGCCGAGAAATTATTGTTATTTTTGGTCAAAAAATGGGTGTTTTCGCAACAAAGAACGAGCTGATCTTTGCCACTTGCGGTTCATGGCTCGATTTCTTCCAACTGATCGAAAAGTGTGTGTATTAATATCGATAAGGTACCTTCTATATGCTCATCAATTGTCACTGTACCCAATGCGTACGTTCATCTCGAAATTTATCTCCTCGACTATGCACCTCAAACCATAATCGGCTGGAATTAAACTTTATCATGACTATATTTGTGTGCGTAACTGTGCATATTCATTCAGAGTAATCTGCAGAAAATCACATCTTCATCGTGCCGTTTTTCTGACGCAAAGAAATGTTGCTCAGGGCTATTTAGATATATTTCTGGCTGTCTAGGGATCACTTTTTCTTTTGCTTCTTGCCAGCATTGTCATCGCTCAGATCCGCGTCACTGTCACTATCACTCAGCTGCTTGCCCAAATCGTTCAAATCCTAAATGAAATAATGAAATAAACGAAATGTGGTACCAGTGATTGGACAATTTCATCGCTTAACGTAAATTAATGAATTTTCATAGGAAATCCTCTTATGATTCATTCAGTATTATCACTTGGCTTGCCTCGAAATGTTAGAATCAGTTCAAAAAGACGAATATAAAGCTTCGATCGATTTCTAGCTTCATTTCTAACGATTGTATAAAACGTAGTAACTTATTGCATTCATTAACTTTGCTTTTATATATCACTCGATCAACAAGAGCTAATATGTAAATATAAGGAAAAATTCTTGCTGAAAGCAAAACAGAACACGTCGGATTAAGGCGTTCTCTTCAAGGTGAGTATGTCTGGGTATAGATTCCCTCATCCCCACTGAGCGGAGCGTGCTTTTTAAAAGTGCAAAAAATATTTTCGCCACTTTTGCTGTAGCGTAAAAAAAATATTGCGATCTTACATCAGAGAGAACGGGAATTATTTTATTTTGGTCCATACTCTACTTCCCATCCTAGATAGGAAGCTTCGAAAATACCGCACCCAAACTGTTTTTTTTGATTGGAAATGTATAGAGTTACAGGTAGTGTTATTCACCGGTAGACTGCTTCCGCCGACCGATGAGCTGATTAATGAATTCATGCCACGACTTTACTTAAGTTCAGGGTAAATCACCTAGCTATCACTAGCGCAATTAGGACGAAACGCTACTGCTGTATTGAAAAATTAACGGACACATGTATCCACAAATACTATCAACACATGTAATCGGTCGAGCTCGGTATATTACAACTAAAGCACCATGTGTTGCGCGCTATTAAGATGCATGGTTTTAGTTACGCATGCAACGCTTAGGCAGCCTACTAACTACCAGACGCTAATGCGTTGCAAACAAATCATGAGTTTCCCTTTTTAACCTTTCTGATTAAGATGCTTTTTTGGAACAGACAGAACTGGACCGACCATATCTATACGAGCAACTAATTAAAGCGCAAAAAGGTACCTTCTTATGGTCTTCTTCAGGCGTGTAAATAGGTCCGGTACTTCGGCGAGCGCACATGAACTTGCAGATCAGGATAACCAGGCCCAACACCTCGACGCATGTGATGACGCTGAAGCCGAGCCACAAACCGATTTGACCGCCCAAATCCCATGAAAATGCCACTACCTGAAAACGCAAGAGAATGAATATCTAACGCACAAACGGTGGCCGGATGTATGCACTATTTTCACTTTGAATTGGACGCTTTCTGAATCAAAATTGAAAGTTTATTAAACAATATGTACACTTTCCTGATATACAAAATTGAACAAAATTTCCAGCATAATTTGAACAGTGTCCAGTTTTAAGCGGAAACGGAGTATTCTGAGTCGTAAAGAGTAAGGTGGCAAGAAATTGTGTAAGATACAGTACATTCCCACTAGCGGGCAGCACACCAACTTACGTCGTAGGCAACATTCTCCGAGTACAACTCGTAGTTCATGCGTTCAAAGTAGACTTGCAGGACCATGGCATTTTCACGATACCACGTGATGCATGCCTCCTCTGATGCCCAGGCCGTACTATTACCCACTAAGGCGCAGTCAGAAGGCTAAAATGGACAAATAATTTTCAAACTGAACCGCAAGGCAGCAATGCGGTCGTCAAAGGACCGGTTCCATAGTCGTGTCCTAAGTCATCCATAAGTTATGCATTACTTAAGCCCATTATGAAGCATAGCTCTGAGTATCGCTATGAATTACCTAACTTTAGGACAGGATTATGGAACCGGTCCATTATAATCAATCTTAGAATCATTTGTGCTACTGATATTTTAATATTGTGTGTGAGCGGTAATTAAGGCAGTAAGGCAAATTTTTGATCCAGAGTAATTAATTAACAGTAGAGCTACATGAGGTTATTTTCAAAAAATGACGCCTATTTATCTTTAGCGGATAAAACTCTTACTGTAATCGGTATAACTATTGCTTACGATTGCGTAATTATCGGCAGGGAAGCGACTTTGGGAAACAGTTGTGACATAGGTGGTCTCTTCGCAAGGCGGATTACAATCGCAATCCGTCAGCATATCCAAATGCTTCGCGCTAGTAACGTTTTCTTCCTCCGCCTTCAGGGCAGTCACACATTCCACTAAATAAATTGATAATATTCATGTGCCGCGTAAGTATTTAGCATATTTACAATTATATATGGCTACATTGCGTAGATTATTTGCCTCGGACAATGTAAAGTATGAAGTTTTCAGTTTGAAAGTCCAAGGGCCTATTTCTTAAAAATGTGAAAATTGAGAGCTGAGGGAATAACTAACGATTCTGCGCAATCACTGCATCATCATACACAAAATTGATACTCTGGCGAAAGACTCACACAGTTTCTCAATTCTCAACATTCAACAGCTTTATGGGAACAGGCCCAGAACTCATATTTAGATTCAGTAATTTATTTCAACCATTAAATTTAATCTTAAAAAGAAAGTCGCTGTAATGCAGCAGTGCAAGAATAATCCCAGAGGAAGGGGAAATATTTTGTGAAAAAGAGGTCACAGATTTTCCGAAAAACCGCCCCCTCCCCTCCCCTCAAAGTGTTCTTTTACTCTCGGAACGATAGTTCCATTCAAATAACAGATTGTGGAAGTAGGTGGGATTAAAGCTAAGTGGAAGTCTCATTCATTTCTGGTATTATTTAACTTGTTTCTTGAAGAGTAAACGCAGTTATAGCGGCAGAAGGGTGGTACTTGTGAGACGGTTTTTCGGGAAAATACCGTAAGAAAATGGGCCGTGGAATGTCAGTAGTCAGCGGCAAGCTCAGCATCGTCGAAGATACGTATACGATATGCCTCACCTTCCGGACTGCGTTATAACGCGCCATACGCACATACACAAGATACTGTAAAGAGTCAACGCATACGCTTGTGGCGTGTTATAACGCAATTCGGAACTTGAGGCATATCGTCCTCGTACGTCGTTAAAGGCAAATCTGCAGCCTAAACCGGAAACGACAGACTTACAATCTGCGACCGTGCTGCACTTTCGAGCGCCATCCGGAAGTCCATAACGCGGATCGCCGCATGCGCAGTATTCGATGATATGTAGCTGGTAGCAGCTGCGGTAGCAGGACTCCATAGAGTAGTTGGCCGAGTACAAATATTTATCGGCGCTCATTGAGTTAACGCATGTACCATAAGGAGCTTGTAGACGAGACATGTGCGACTGCAACGCGATGGGATATTATATTCATGAAAATTACACTCGACACTAGTTCCCATGCGCTTCGCTTCAAGGTCGGGCAAATGCGCTCTCAACTTTAAATTCTCGCTATCGATTAAAATATATTCTCTCATTCCAAGTTTAAGTAACTGCCACCTGAGATTAAACGCATATACGGTAATAAACAAGATTGAAAAATACATACAAATCGCACGGCGAAGGCGTTCACGTATCCAGTGCCTGCGTTGAGACCAAAGGCGTCGACAGAGACGTCAGTGTCTTGCATTGTGACGGCGACGCGCGCCGCGCTCGTTTCCGTCGTCGCCAGAAAGTCGGTCTCACCATCGGTCTCTTCCTGTAATAGGACGGCGCTAGGGGGAGCCAAAATGACTGAAACTTAGGAGAGAGCTAAAATTCATCAGAAACAAGGCTAGGAACGTAGGAAAGACGAAACGATAGTTATGGACGTGAGCAAAAATATAGTAAGAGAGAATAAGAGCAGCGGAGTGCGTCGTCTTTTTATAAATATACCAGTAACACTTGGTAGGGATATTTTACAAAATAGCCAGGACTTTTTCCAAATCGAAAAAATGATTTTCTATATTCATTTGAATGGGAAAGTATTCCCTTGGAATGAAATAATGTCATTTTTGAATTGGAATGTGTCTTTATTAGAGTAGAAATGATAAAAAATGGATGATGACGATCCTCCCTGGATGATTACGCCCTACTATCATACTACCTTTACCAGCTCCGTGAGCACTATTATATGCTTAAGGCCGTGACGCAGTAATGGATATCAACGCTGCTCAGCGGTGGGAAATTAAATCAGGCCTCAAGGAAAGGACAGAGGGTTCACAGGGAACTTGAGCAAACGAGAAGGCAACCGGAAAGTTGCAGGGTGTTATTGCAGCTACTTGATAATTCATTGTTATTCTTCCAAAAATCGACAGAATTTAAATAGCCGAGCGGATTCCTATGTCACCGTCCCCGTAGCTTTAGCCTTGAAAAGTATAAAGGTACCAGTGCGAATGCAAATTGCCCACATAGCCGGAACACATTCACCTTATCCTATCTATTAGAACGTTAAGAAACTGTAAAACGATTGTTCAATAAGTTCGTACCTGAATGATGGTCAGCATCATCTTTAGACCGTTTTTGATCCCAGCTCTACTTAGCCGATATGTAACCGGTTTCTTACTGTTAAACTGATAGCAAGCCCCGTAGGTTGGATCCATGATTCGGACAAAGTCGCTGAAATAGTTGAGATTGTTCTTATTCACAATTTTCTACTGAATTGGGGAAATTCGATAATGAATACCTTAATTTTATGTTTAGCTGCCATGGAAACACAAAAATCAGAAGAACGCCCTCAAATCTACAGCTAAACCTTTTTCATAATGAGAGAGAATAAGGCTCAAACTTTCCATTAATTTAAAAAATAAGTCAGTTAAACTCACAGCTATCGATAATGTCTCCCCTCATAAGCTTTATTTTGAGGTATGCTTCGAGTATAAAAATTAAAGTTTAGAATCTTTTTCTCACCTTTCTTTGCATTCCGCGTCCGCGAAATGACACTCCTTCACTAGCTCGGCGTATGTGTACGTGATTGCATCCAAATTACTTTGCGTCAAGTTGTTAGCGAGGAATACTTGCGCGTTCTTGGCCAAATTTTGCTGTTCCAGTTTACTAGTTAATTTCTGAAAGTAATGTAATGTGTCAAAATTGCTTTGATAATTATGCAATGTTTCAAGTGCTCAAAATATCCTCATTCAGTGCAAAGAAGGTAGCGAAAGATAAATAATTGGATTGTTAGTAATAGTGATATGGCTAATATTATTATTGTTTCATTTGTATCAATGATATAATTTCTTTAATTTGTTACTTTTGTTATACTTTCTCTATAGACAGACTTTTGATATAGTTATCTGGCAGTGCTATAGCATTGTCAGATCATAAATTTTTATATCGAGGTGTGCTATAATACGTATAATTAATTAATTGATTGATTTTCACCTTATCGTATAATTAATC
Source organism: Plectus sambesii (assembly GCA_002796945.1). Taxonomy (NCBI): domain Eukaryota; kingdom Metazoa; phylum Nematoda; class Chromadorea; order Plectida; family Plectidae; genus Plectus; species Plectus sambesii. The sequence continues at coordinate 296 of NIUQ01000460.1, read as the reverse complement.
CTGTATTGATTATGATGGCATCACTTTAAGCAAAATATTTCTCATTGATTAAATGGGACGAGTCTCATTTCATCTTACGCAGCCATTATCACAGCTTTCCTGGAGCTCCTGCTCTAAACTGACTCAGATTTAGCAATGATTCTACCGTATGCCTTCTCCAACTAAATCTCTAGCTTTGCTTTGAAGTACAATAACATTACTGACAGTGAAACCAAATTTATCCGTTCCTGCCACGGTGCCAGTGGTCAGTAGCTCGGTATAGTCCGTCATCAGTTGTAGCATATCGGGAGCGTGTG
>NIUQ01000459.1:0-49905 GCA_002796945.1 Plectus sambesii | reverse complement strand
ACGGTGAAATCTGCATAGTTCAAAAGAAGGCCTATAAGTGGGAAGAGAAGGTCGAGAAGTGGCTAAAGAAGTCCAAGAATGTTCGCACTCGCTATGTTTGGCTCGTTCCCAAACACGATGTTTAGCTCGTTCCCATACAAGGAATATAGATACGGTAGTTGCGCTTAATTCAAGTTGCGTTATAGCGTGCACGTTACGGTATGTTTAGCTCGGTTGGTCACACGCAGTAATCGAAGGGAACGGTTTTGACAGAATGCCAACAATTTCACTCGCGCACTCATTACGTCACCACCTCTTTTGCTTATGAACAGTGGACTAATCTCACCGACAGGCGAAGCTCCGCCTACTGTTTGCAAATGTGTTGCTAAGTAACAAAAATGTGACCAATGGCGCAACGAGAGTAGGCGCCAATTCAAACGTGCGCAGCCAGGCAGCCAGACACCAATAATTCGAAAATAACGAGAAAACTTTCGAATTTCATTCCAATTTTTTTCATAGATGTATGTACACCACTGTGACCGATCTCTTGAGCTATAGATCGTCAAATTTTGTCCAGCGGCTCGCGAGATATCAAAGGAAAACTGAACACGAAAATCCGCGCGCATACAAAAGTAAATAGGAACGAGGCCGAGCGCTACCGCGCTCGGCTGATTGTGCTTCTTCTAATAAACGCCCTGGACGTTTAATTTTTCAACTGAGGTCTGAGGAGTTGTTTATTGACGGAACTACAGCATGTAAAGCAGAGCACACACAACCACACACAGCACAGATAGCTAGCTAAAGCGGTGGTCACCAATGTTGGGCAACTAGGTAAATTTACCTAGTTTACTTGAGCACTCATGCAAAAGTAAGTAATATTTACCTAGTTTCTAACTAGGTAAGTACCTAGTTTCCATAAACAACTAGGTAAGTACGAGAGACTGGTTTCAGTACAAATGTTTAACTTCCCTGCAAAACCTTCTTCACTCTCGATGCCTGATTAACGCAAAGAGCTAATTTTGTATGAGAAAATATGGTAAATGCTAAATAATGTGCACTCGCATACCGTAGATGAATGTGATTCCGGCCAGAATGTGATTGAGGCTACTTTCTTGCTGTAAAATCCACCCCCGTCCTATTTCCTCAATGGCATATCGAAGCACATGTCATTCCAAAGTTTTAATGTGAAGGACTTTGTCCATAACGCCATTTGTGCGTAATACCGGACCGACTTAGACGCGGGTTCACCTATCCCCTATAACTCCATAATCACCATTATGCTCTACAGTAAAAATTTGGGTGCAGATTTAAGTTTTTGATGTTTTAAATCAATGACATCAACTTTAAAGACTCTCTGATGGCCAAAGCAGGGCAAAGAAAGCGAAATTTTTACTTTAAGGCATCGCGGTGATAAGATCGTATGAGAGCGCTGCTCAACCTATATAGGGGGCGGTCCGATATCTCGAGCAAATAAGACTGTGGAAAGAGTCTTTCGCGTCGAAGTATCGTAAAAGAATATGCTTCGATATGCCATTGAGGAAATAGGACGGGGTTGGATTTTACAGCAAGAAAGTAGCCTCGATCACATTTTGGTCCACGTGTAAAATGGCTTGAACATAAAAAGGTCAATCCCTTTGTGTGGCTCTCGCAAAATCTGGACCTTAATCCTAATGGATACTTGAGAGAACATGTTGAACAACGACCCAGAGCCAAAAAATGTAGAAATTTGTCTGAGCTGATGATAAAATCGAGAAAAAGTAGAAGAACAAGAGAAAAAATTCCTCTTGAGGATTATCCAACTTTCTGACCCTGTCTCGTCGCTGCGCCTATTTTATCACAACCAGAGGCTACAGCACAAAGTATTGAACATTTAGTCATTATTTTTGTTCGAAAGAATTGCAAAATGAAGTGACTTCATCGCAAAATAAATTTTGTTCCATTACTTTTGCTCGTGCGAGAAATAACGCACTTTTGAAAATGACTTCATGTTTTCTCCCGAGTGCTATTAATATTACAATTTATGATTTAAGACTATAGTCATTGCTATAAATAAACTTTTCCCCCTTTACAGTTCCCTTAAAAACTGTTGTGAAAGCAAGTTCTTCTGTGATGTGTAGTAGGTGGTTCAGTGGTTTCTTTCTTTAGTTCATTTGGTATTATACTACTGTAGAGACCAATACAATGAGTTACAGTAATTGACGAAGGGAGAATTTTAATAGAGAGACAAAGTTACCAAGCGACCAGTTTCTACCGCTCCTCTTTTCCAAGTGGCCCTCGCATTTCAACCTAGGATCAAACAGGATCTCTTGTTAACATTACAAAATCAACGAGCGTAGGACAACTATACTGGAATAATAAAACGAGTGTAGGACAACTATACGGGAATAATAAAACGAGCGTAGGACAACTATACGGGAATAATAAAACGAGCGTAAGTGGTCAAAACAGGAAAAGGAACAAAGGGTGAAGGAAAACGTTTTTGACGATCGCTTTCGCGACACTCCCAGGGCAATAGAATGTAGCCTGAGTTCAATAATGATTAAATGGATTGTGAGTCTAACATGAAGAGTATGCAACATAAATAGCATAAAGGAATTAGAGATGGTAAATATAGTACTTATAAAGTAATAGAGAGAGATGAATCATCGCGATTTCGCGACAAAAACTTTTTCTAGCAGTTTTGTGATCACTTTTCTCAAAACTCTACTCTTGTTCCATTACTTATGCTCGTTACTGTATCTTGGCAGTGCCATAACCGAATTCAACTATTCTTTTTTAAACAAAATCCCACCGTTTTTTGATTTTTTATGTAAAGTTTCAGGTCAGTTCGATTATTTTGGACCAAATTACTTAAAAATTAAACTGTATCATTATGTTTACGAATCCTGTTTGTAAAATATCTTGCGTTTTTAAATTTGAAATAAAAGGACGAAAAATGTCCAAATTAGAAGATTTAAAAAAATTCGAAGTTTAAAGTAGCTCAATATGACGCAAAAAATGCATTGACTCTGGTTGCGTATTACCAGAGTTATTTGTCACCAAACGTGTTACATTACTTTTGGCCCACCCTGTACATTAGAAATGCAAACAACCACTCAAGTCACTTGCAAACTTTGCACTGCAACGTCAAAAGAGAGCGTTGCGTGCATTATAATACTTAACGGCCGTCATATTTTATTTCTTGCACAAACGTCATGAGGCTGTTGACGTTTTGGTTACGAGCGTAAGTACTGTCATGCCGCAGATACAACCGTTATCAGTCAAGTCAAATAGTTCTACACTTACCAATCGCTGACCCTATCAGAACGCCCACTCCTTAGCTCGCATCGTACAGCAAAGTAAGCAAACCGCTTTCGGTGTTGTCTGACTGTGAGAGTAATACGAAAAGTATCACTTGACCATTTTTCAACCAAGAACAATGAACCAAGAAGATATTAAGAAGCTCAGGGATCATCGTGTTACTCTGGTCCATGATACGAATACAAAGGATGTAGTTGATCATTTAGTGTCGAAGTCAATTCTAAATGAAAATGACGAAGATAAAATTTTTGTAAGTGCTTTGGTTTGAAAGCATTTTTCGCAATTTTTTAAACGTGTCATTTATTTTGTTTCTGTAAAACTTATTTTCTTAAAGAGACCCTAAAAAATTTGTTTTTCATTGCTCCCAAATGAGAGTTTATTTGAGAGCAGTGTTTATTTCTTCCACAGCATTTGAGTGCGCACTTTATTACGTATATTGCATCATGCTAGATATTGTACGATCCTAAATGAAACACCGGGCTAGTCCTTTTTATAAAGCTGTTGATAATCTTCCAGTGTATATTTTTAGCAATTTATAGAAATCTCAAAGAACATTTACAATGCATTAGACTCCACAGGGTCTATTTAAGGACGCAGTTTCTTTCTTTTTTGCGGCTGGCCGATTTGCGTTTAACTATAAGCGTTGCATTAATTTTTCAAATGCGCTTTTTGGTTTGCAGAAGCTGACAGAAAGTGAAGACCAAAATCGCAAACTCCTAAACATTCTCCAACAAAAAGAAGGATCAGCATTTCAAAAGTTCGTCGAAGCGCTATATGAAACACAGCAGCACGAATTAGCAACGCTTCTTAGTGAAGAAGTAATAAGTGCACTTTCGAAGGCTGGTGAAGAACTAACGTGGGAAGCTCTTCAAATGTTTGTGTTACGCTTATATTAACTTTTAAGTTTATATAAATGTAGTATGTTTAGTTTTCAATGGCATTTATTGACTAGCTACTTCAAATTTTTACTTTGGCGTGCGTACCGCAAGTTTACCAGGTACACTCACAGAGCTTCACCCTGTCTCCAAGTCTTCATTGTTTATTGAAAGGTTAAGACAGAATACAGTACATAGTGATTTGTGAAATACCCTAAGTTGTTCAGTAATCGCCCGCCTTCCAAGAAGAGCCCCCTTAAACTTAGGTTGAAAAAATAATCGCCCAGGGGCCTATATCACTAAAGCGTAGATGTGATTTTCGACGGAAATCTGAGACATGAGGACATTTCAGTTTCATTAAAAATTAGTTCTCAAATCTCAAGCTCAGAATTACCGGGTTTTTTTTCATGTTTACACCTGGCTTTTCTAATAACTTAACAATGACTCAACCAATTCGTCTGAAATTTGGTACATATATACTAAAGATGTTACCATTTTAGAGTGCAAAGTTTCATCGAAATCTGTTCATTCAACACAGAGATATGACAAGTTTAACAAAATCAGTTTTTAAAGCGGCCCAGAAGTAACATGCACATGTTTGATGACAAGTAACTCTGGAAATACGCAATAAAAGTCAGTGTGGTTTATTTCATTTTACAGAGCTCGTTTTAACTTGAATTTCCTTTTTTAATCATAAGTATCCGATCACAGCAACTTGTTTTAGGAACTTTCAACGGGAGCGCAAAATCTCGCAGGTTCACGCGTTCCTCGCATATTTGGTCTGCTTGCGGTAAAAAAGGGCGGAAAGCACGAAAATGCGGAATTATGCATTCCAGCTGAAGGCTAATAAAATGAGTTATTGTGATCAGATTCTTATTATTAAAAAAAGGAAAATTCAATTTAAAAAAAGCTCTATAAAACGAAAAAAACCGCACTGAATTTGGTTGCGTATTACTGGAGTTACTTTTCATCAAACATGTGCAGGTTACTTCAGGGCCGCTTTAAAAACTGATTTTGTTAAACTTGTCATATCTCTATGTTTAATGAACAGATTTCGATGAAACTTTGCACAATAAAATGGTATCATCTCTAGTATATATGTACCAAATTTCAAACTAATCGGTTAGGTCAGTTAAGTTATTCAAAAAGCCTAGTGTTAACATTAAAAAACACCCGGTTGATTTGTTTTATATAATAATTGTATCATTTTTGAGCGCAAAATCATTTGAATTGCTTGATATCCTCTGTTACAACTCCCGCATAGTGCGGAATAACTAACCTATTAGAAAATAGAGAAGGTGGCGCGAGAAGAAGTATTCTCTTATATGTCAAATAATTAAAGTAGAATTAAATATGAAGTATATATTAGTACCATCCTGGACAGTTTTCACTTGTATCTACTGTCCACAATGAGTAATGCAATCTATATATTAAGCCAGCACCGTCTGTCTGTGTGTGTGTGTGTCCGTGGACACTCCACGGTTCGGGTAGACCGGACCTTTTGCGGTCCCCGGTCGGACCATGGTCGTGTACCGTAAGGGTACCCGACCCCACACCCCCACTTTCGGCTGGGCCCATTATACGGTATTAACGCTACATACAAAAACGNTGTCCGTGGACACTCCACGGTTCGGGTAGACCGGACCTTTTGCGGTCCCCGGTCGGACCATGGTCGTGTACCGTAAGGGTACCCGACCCCACACCCCCACTTTCGGCTGGGCCCATTATACGGTATTAACGCTACATACAAAAACGTTTCAAAATTCACATTTTTGCCCTTTTCCCCTCTATCCAGATACTTGCCACCCCCAGTTGTACCAGGGTTGTAAACAGTAATGGTACCCCACTCCACCCACCCCACGTCCGGTCCATCATCCGGTATTAACGTAATACCCATAAAAATGCCTTCGCAGCGCCCTCTCGCGGCGAACATTGGAAACTACCAAGAGCGCATTTCTTTTCTTTAGTCATCGGGCCATTCACGGATTATTGCTAACATATCGTCTATCAATCACATAGCGCCTTAATGTATGGGGTAAAAACTCGAGCGAAGAGCGCGGCGCGTTAGCGCTGCGCTCTTTGCGAGAGTTTTTACCCTAAATACTAAGCGATATCCATCAGCGTGTGTATGTGAACACCTCACGGTTCGGGCTGGACCTTTAGCGATCCCCGGTCAGACCATCATTGTTTGTGCCAGGGATACTGCACCGACCCATACCACTTCCGCCCCGCTTCTATTATGTACACATCTAGAACAAAAACATAGTATGCAAAATGACTTAATATGGCTTTTGAAGCAAATCTCTTATTAATCAAGAGCCTTATGAAAAAATTTAATGGTTTCATTCAAACATTATCCCCAAAAACCTTCTGTTTCGAAGTTTTACAATGGAAAACTTCTATTTCCTTGAAATCAGTCACTGTTCGAAATCCGTCGCAAATGTGTTTCAATGTGATTCGGGGTAGATAAAAACCGCGCGTGCGGAAACTGTCAAAACGCGGTCTTGGACCAACGCCACCAATCAATAAATACTGTCACGAGCGATCAGAGAACATTCTCGATTCTTCGAGAATTTTCCCAGGGTAAATGCAAGATTTTTGTTTGTGTGAAGTCCTTTTTTTGAAATTCATATCGAACTTCCTTCCGATGAACATAGTGTGCTGGTTCTTTTACATTTATAAATATAAAAGACCAGCGGCACCAGACTACAGGAACCCAAAGGCAGTTTGCGAATTTCGCACCGCTGAGCGGGGCGCGGACACTTCACCGATCTGGACAGTTCACCGACTAGGACATTTCACCGACCGGACAATTCACCGACCGGACACCTCACCGACCAGTCATTTTTGTGACTGGCTCTGTTAGAACGGACAGTTCACCGACCTGGACATTTCACCGACAGGTTTTTTCATTGACCAGACACCTCACTAATTGGTCTGCTGAGAAATACGTTGTAGCTTAGTGCAGATGAGAGAATGTTAGTANGTATTCGAATTTCGCACCGCTGAGCGGGGCGCGGACACTTCACCGATCTGGACAGTTCACCGACTAGGACATTTCACCGACCGGACAATTCACCGGCCGGACACCTCACCGACCAGTCATTTTTGTGACTGGCTCTGTTAGAACGGACAGTTCACCGACCTGGACATTTCACCGACAGGTTTTTTCATTGACCAGACACCTCACTAATTGGTCTGCTGAGAAATACGTTGTAGCTTAGTGCAGATGAGAGAATGTTAGTAAGCTTATTCAGAAGTGGTCAAAAAAGAGCAAGTGACAAAGGTGTTAGACTAATGAATAGGTTAGAGAAAAGAAAGAAGAGGAAATGAAAGCCAGAGTGAGAGGTTGTGAGCAAGTCCTCTAAGATGGTCAAGCAACCGAGATGCATCAAACAACCTTGCTATCATTATATATTGTTCACTTGGTCACTAATTGTCTAATCAAATTAACTATTCTATCCCATTTAATTGGCCTCGTTGCTATTATGAAGCCTCTGTCGTTTATTAATTGGCCAGTCTGCCGGTGTAATGGCTTTCCAAACGAAAATCATACGTAAAAGTCAGTATTGAGAAAAAGCACGTGAAGGACCTTACTGCAAACATGAGTTAGCTAAGTGGCATTTAACTTTCGTCTATTATAGCTATTAACATTTCATTGCTTGTCAATAAAATACCCTGTCAGTGAAAAATTATTTCATTGAATCGTCTGGCCAAAAAAAGATCGGTGGATTGTCCAGATCAGTGAACTGTCCGCTCAAAAATGACCGGTCGGTGAACTGTCCACTCAAAAATGACCGGTCGGTGAATTGTCCAGGTCGGTGAACTGCCCTAGTCGGTGAACTGTCCAAGTCGGTGAAGTGTCCGGCTCCCCGCTGAGCGGTACGGGTGACACAGTCTCGAAGAGGTAGCATGCGAATACTCAAGCGGATAGCGCGGCGCGTTAGCGCAGCGCTCTCCGCTAGTTTATAATTAATGTTAGAAAACAAGCTTTCCTTTGCTGTCGATGTCGATTTCCTTTGCTCGATTCGAATCTGGCTTGAACTTGAACTTGTAGTCGAGGGTAGCTTGCTTCCTAACATTACATACACCGGTGGCCGGGTCGATAACGACGAACTCTTCTCCACCTTCCGCTTCAGCAGATTCATTTTGTGCTTGATCGCCAGATGATCGCGCAAATACTTTATCGAACCGCCCTTGCACAACTTCCATTGCTTACATGTAAGGTGTTTCAAAAAATTTGTTTGACTCTCTTGACTCGAAGAGATAACGCCCAAAGACGAAACTTGGACGAGAGATGTTCCCTGTGGGGACCTTGAAGTGGGCGGAGTTTCAGCCAGAAAGCCGCTGTGGGACCCGGGCGGCAATTCAAAACATGTCCCAAATGGCCTTACACTTGGGGCTCTGTTTGAGATCCTACAATTTTTTATCTAAGGTGTTTTTTGCCAAGATGATGCATTCTTCCAATAGAGGAGTTCTAGCCAAACGATTTGCAAAAAAACTTGAAAATCCATCAAGAACTGAAAAAATGGCATGGATTGAATGATCTGAATGAAGAATGGCGTGGTGAAATGCTCTTCGAAAAAAGCATCATGGAATCCGTCAGAAGTGTTCAGATTTGGGAAAGTGGGTACTTTTCTGAAAGTTTAGGGCTACAACTTGCAATAAAAATTTGCCTGATTCAAGACTATGAAATTTTTGATCTTGAAATCACCCACAATGCAAAAAAGTTGCGAAAATTGAATTTCACTCATGATAATGATTTCTTTCAACGTCAGATGAGCGGAAGCAACAAAACAGAGCAAAGGAAAAATTAATGATAGATTACTATAGGATTATTGAAATTTCCAAAATTAGTGATGTCATGCATGTCACGTGATCACACCCAGGTTCGATTACTTACTCCTTTTAAGCTTGGTTTCGGGTTTTGCTTTCCTTGTTTATACTGTTTGCGCTCAGCGGACATTGAAAGAAATTATTATTATTGATGAAATTCAGTTTTCGCAATTTGTGAACTGTGGGTGGTCTCAGGATCAAAAACTTCATAGTTTCGAATTGGGCTAATTTTTATTGCAGATTGTAGCCCTGAAGTTGGACTTTCAGAAAAATATCCACTTTCCCAAATTTGAACACTTCTGATGAGTTCCATAATGCTTTTTTCGAAGAGCATTTCACCACGCCATTCTTCATTCAGATCATTCAATCCATGCCATTTTTTCAGTTCTTGATGGATTTTCAAGTTTTTTTGCAAATCGTTTGGCTAGAACTCCTCTATTGGAAGAATGCATCATCTTGGCAAAAAACACCTTAGATAAAAAATTGTAGGATCTCAAACAGAGCCCCAAGTGTAAGGCCATTTGGGACATGTTTTGAATTGCCGCCCGGGTCCCACAGCGGCTTTCTGGCTGAAACTCCGCCCACTTCAAGGTCCCCACAGGGAACATCTCTCGTCCAAGTTTCGTCTTTGGGCGTTATCTCTTCGAGTCAAGAGAGTCAAACAAATTTTTTGAAACACCCTGCATCTTATACTGATTAGGCGTCATTTTATCGAGCGCATTTTATCGAGGTCTTTTTTATCGAGACGGTTATTTTATCGTTTTTATTTACATATTTCTACACAGATACTATAGGCAAACAGAAGTAGATAAAAGTGAAGGAAGACAGAATAAAAGGGGAGCAGCGTATGAATAGTAAACATTTGCAGCAGCTTGAAAGCATAAGTGTTATAAAAAGTGTAATGAAGCATGACGAGACTAGAAACAGCAGTACTGTTGTAAGCTTTTTTAAGCTGCAGTAACGAAATAGTATTGGCGCGGGCAGAAATGAGCGCGGGCCGCGTTTGAGCGCGACCTTTGACCGTTCAAATAAGTGTGTACTACTGTAAGATCTTGACTAGCCGTTAACTCATAGATTCATTTATTCATTCTCTCCCATTCGCATTCGCAATCGCATACGCATCCAAATTCTCCGCCTTCCATTTTTTGCTGTCGATTCTGCCTTTTTGCATTCGCTCGTGTTTATATTTTCGCCTCCCGTTCTTTCCTGTCATTTTTTCACATTCATTCGTATTCATTTCTGCATTGTCCCCCCATTTTTCCTCTGCTAAATATTCAATTTGTGTGACTTCTAAATCATAAAAAACTACACCACCAATTAGCAATCATAGCTCTCTGAGACCCTTTTTTAAATTATTAGCACTCGGTTATTGAAAATAAAAGCGATAAAATAACCGTCTCGATAAAAAGACCATCGATATAAAAGACCTCGATAAAAATGACCTCGATAAAATGACGGTTAGCGCTTATACTGGGCTTTCTCAGGGTCGTCTAGTTGTTTCAAAAGGTGATTCCACACCTCAGACGGCATTGTGACTTCACTACTGCACATTCAGAGGATAACTGACTTGCAAGCGACCCAAAGAAGCGTAACCTCATTTCCTAACAGCGTGATGAGTCTCCTACACAATAATAATGCCTACAACTGAGTGACAGCTTGGCTGTAAATGAATGACTAAATAGGGAATGACAGTTCGGCAGTAGGTAAACGACCTAAGAGTGAAAGACAGCTGAAATGTAGGTAATCATTTTCATACGATCTGTATAATTCATCATTCAAATCGAGAAACGAATCGGCAAACAGTGTTACTTATACTAGTAATTTCTGTGCATGTATTTACTTTTTAAACTATTTAATTTTTAACCTATTTTAAAGATAAGTCAAATATCAGGGACAGGTTAAATTTCGGGGACGGGTAATTCCCCGTCCCCGTTACAGCCCTTTTCAACGACAATGCACTACTACGCATTTTTTGCTGCAAGCAGACTAAATGCGCGAGAAACGTGCGAAATGCGGGATATTGCATTGCCGTAGAGTGTTCGAAGAATGAGTTAGTGTGATCGGATTTTTATGATTAAAGAAAGAAAATCTAAGTTAAAAAGAACTCTAAAAGATTCAACAAACCGCATTGAATTAAGTTGCGTTTTAGCAGAGTTATTTGTCATCAGTCGTGTTATACTAATAAAAACGCTCAGAACTCATAGGACACCTTGATATTTCGCGAGCTACAGTAAAAAGTAGGGGTATCCTCTCTTTTTTGCCAGCACTGTATATCTTTTCATATGCAGGGTGTCCCAGCTAAATGTCTAGATTAGATATTTTAATAACTTTGCTCAAACTGCACCGATCAGACTCCTTCTTACACCATCTTGTAGCCCAGAAGTTCGAATGTTTTTTCTAGCTTTGAACGACTCTGAATGGTTCACAACAAAAGAAATTACGAGGGGTACCACGAGGTATCCTGTTTTCATGTAAGCTTTTTCTGGAAACTGCCTAAATACACTGGTTTCTGCTTTCAGTTAAAATTTCTCCAGAAGTAGTTGACAGAATCAAATTTTTTTTCCTTCCTCGCTGTATATTTCCGATTAGGAGTCAGCGATGGCGGTCCTCACGACCATGAGACCCCGCCACTGAGATAGCGACAGTAGAATATCCGGTCGGCTGTCGCATGCCTGTCACCGGGATGTTGTCTGAGTGGTGTGGAGACCACCGCAGCAAAGCTGCTACCAAATTCCCCGACCCACAGAGGGATGAGCACCTTGGTTGGGTGAGGGATCGCTCTCAGCGGGAATTAAACCCGCGTCCTCGAGGCTGATAAGCGAAGGTTTAGACCACTACACCAATCGACCCCCAGGTGACAGAATCAAATGAAAAATTATACACATATAAAGAAAAGACTTGGCTATAAAATGAGTGAATGCTCAGGCTATTTCGATCTTTATGTGCTGAAATAACTTATCGCAATGGGGAAGGTGTCAAAACGCGAACAATTTTGCCCCAGTTTTGACATCTTCCACTTTGAGATCAATTATCTCAGCATGGAATGATCGGCATATCCTGAGCGTTCGCTCATTTGGTAGCCAATTCTTTTCTTTGTATGAATAACAATTTGTGCTTTAACCTGTCAGCTAGTTATAGTGAAATCTTAAATGAAAGCAGAAATGAGTAAATTCGGATAGGTGTTTTCCATAAAAACAGGATGCCTCGTGGTACCCCTCGTAATTTCTTTTGTTGTGAACCATTCAGAGTCGTTCAAAGCTAGAAAAAACATTCGAACTTCTGAGCTACAAGATGGTGTAAGAATGAGTCTGATCGGTGCAATTTGAGCAAAGCTATTAAAATTTCAAATCTGGACACTTAGCTGGGACACCCTGTATTTTCGAAGTGTTACAACAACGTAATCGCGATCTTAATTACATGATATAAGAAAGTACTATTTTTATGAAAGAACACTTCTAAAGCTTGTAAAATTACTTTTATCATTTCCTTTCAGGGTTAATCAGTCACTGAAAGAAAATTATTTAATGAGATTTCAAAAAGTTCATCCATTTTCATTGCCAATTACATTTGACATTGAAAACACATGGGTTTCTTTGGCATTAGAGGAAAACTGGAAAAATTTATTGGCCACAGAAGATCATACGAAACTGCTCGAGGAGGCATTTTTAAAAGTGAAGATGTTAATTATTGAAGGAGATCCAGCAACTGGAAAAACGTCACTCATGCAAAGATTGGCTTATGAATGGGCACAAAGAAAGCATGAACTTCTGTGCTACGATCTTGTCCTATACGCTGAATTTCGAGGCGGACGCGATAAATCATTTATTAGCATTGCAGACTTGGTGCTGGACTGCTTGAAATACTACTTAGACGGGAAAAGCTACGAAAATCTGGCGAAACTAATGAATAATAAGAAATTTTGCGAAAAGCACAAGATTTTACTATTGTTAGATGGTTACGACGAATCATCTTTAGACATGCAGTGTACCGAATTGAATAGTTATTTATTAGCAAAGACAATTAGTGAAACAATACTATTTGATATTGTCATAACAACAAGAAAAGGTTATTTATCACATCTTCGTGGACGGAGAGGACGTTTTCTTTTTGCAGCAGTTCTCGGATTTAAAACAAAAAAACAAAAAAACAAATATATATCTAATCACTTTGCTTCGACAAAGAATTCGGCTGCACACATCGTTGTAGTGCAGCAATTAATAAACAAAAATAAAAATTTGAACAAACTTGCAGAGACACCTTTATTTCTGACATTCATTTGTTTGGTGCATGAAAGAATCGTTGACGGCACACTACTGGAATTGTACTGCAATATCATATGGTGGCTTATTGATAGGCATCAACAGGACTTTCCTGATCGTGACATTCCTGCTCTCTTTGGATTTCAAAATGGTTCCAGTAACAAGTTGGAAACTATCCAAGATCATTATCTACACTTTCCACAGCTCAATTGTCTTGGCAAAATGGGATTGCACAATTTACAAGAGAATGTATTCAAACCTTCAGATTTTGCTCGATTTAATCTGCAACCAATAGTTGAACAGGTTGGTTTACTGAGAAAAGAAAGGAATTACGATAATTCATTCAAACCTACAACTTCGTTTTTCTTTCCACACCGAACGATTCAAGAATTTCTTGCTGCATTTTACTGCTTTTGTTCAAATGATCCGACAAATGAATGGCTGCAATCTAATTCTAAACTGAACACATCCAAAATGAATGAATTCGAGAGATTTCTTTTACGAATCGCTTTATCCGACAAAATGCCGATACAGACTGAGAAGCGTAAACATTATTTCGAGGGAATCACTGATATTGAACTGGATATCACATTTGATGCATTTGATACTACAGCTGGCTTCAACAACAAGCAGTTAAACAGGTTCCTCTCACAAAGCATAAACGTTCAACAAATTCGATTGAATGACGTATTAATTCATGCAAGGGATGAAATTAACATACTGAATGATACCTCTACATACAATGAATCTGCTTCTACATCCGAAATGTCCAGTCCTATACTGATCTTAATAAGTGACTTAATGAAGCTCCACACATTGACATTCTTGGAATGCACATTTGAAGTCAACTCTCAGCTTTCCATCACAAATTGTCCATCCTTGAAAAATCTGCAATTCATTAGATGTGAAATAAAATATAGCGCAAATCTTGATTTTGCAACATTGTTAGCAATTGACATGGTGACATTTTGGGGATGTAATATTGACTTGAAAGCATGGCAGTCAATTGCAGATGCAATGAGAAAAAGTACTGTCAAATGTTTGAAGCTCAGTGCTGATTATTTTGCAGAAGAACTATATCCTGAATTTCTGCATCACCTGGAGAAATGTATATACATAGAAGAAATTCATGTTAAGGATATTCTGGACAAAAAAATGAGTTCTTGCTTTTTGAATCACTATGAGGAAGAAGTAACTGCAAATTTAATACAAACAGCACAAAAATTACTGGGACTTAAACGAATTATTTTGGATTTTTCATTCTCAGTTCTTTGCATGGTAGAACCAAAACTTAAAGAAAGCAACAAGGAACGAATTGAGAAAGCTGGTCAAGAGAGAAATCCCAATTTTTTGATCAAATATATAGAATAGAGCCTATCCTGAATTGGAAGAGCGAACAAGGTCAATATAAATTTAACGTTTTCAATACACAGCGCTATTCCTCAGCTACCATATCGGATAAATTCCTCTAAAAGTAACGCTGATATGGAAGAAAACTATCAGAAATTGGCAGAAAATTGACTGAACAGAATTTCCCCACTCCATATATGGACGTTCACGCATCTGACGTCCCCATCTCGTCTAATAATATTACCGATTGGAACGCAAGAAACAGTGAAAATACTGTCCGCATGTTTGACATCTTTCACTTTGTGGTTAATTTTCTCAACATAGGATGACTGGAATCCAGGAGTGAGCACTTCTTTTGTAGCCAAGACTTTTCACTCTATACAGGATGTCCCAAAAAAATATCCTTAACCCTCATTACTCGGAGAAGTAACGCCCAAAGACGAAACTTAGACCAGAGATGTCCTCTGAGGCGAGCTTGAAGTGGGCGGAGTTTCAGCCTTAAAGTCGCTCTAGGGCCCGAGCGGCAGTTCAAAACATGTCCCAAATCGCCTTACACTCGGGATCCTGTTTGAGACCTTATAACTTTTATGTAGGAAGTTTTTCGCCAAGTTCTTGCGTACTTCCGATAGGGGAGGTCTAGCCAAACATTTTGCAAAAACAAACTTGAATATCCATCAAGGATTAAGAAACGGCATGGGTTTAATGATCTGAATGAAGAGTGGTATGGTGAAATGCTCTTTGAGAAAAGCATAATGGAACTCATCAGAAGCGTCCAGTGTAGTCACACGAGTACTTTTCTGAAAATTTAAATGCAGGGCTAAAATCTGCAATAGAAATTAGCCTGATTCGAGGCTATAAAAATTTAGACCTTGAGACCACCCACAGTGCAAAAATCTGGAAAAATTAAATTTCGTCAATAAAACTTCGTTTTTTCAACGTTCGATGTGTTGAAACTTTGCTGCCTTCCTAATGTCGGTATTTAGCTGGTCCCTTGACTTACGTTATAAAAGCAGTTGATACTCACAGCGTAGTAAACGTTTTAGTACAGTGCAGGAGAGGGTGAAATGCAGAGAAACGGCCCAGCGACCCTCAAGGAAGGCAGACTTCACCAATGGAGTGAAAATTAGCTTCAATTGGGACAATGCATGCGTCGCTTTACCAGGCTGAAAGAAGATACGGGTCATATGACCTTTCCTAGCGCGTAGAGGGTATTAGCAATGAGCGCCAAAAAAGACAAACGTTTTAAAATTAGTCAGATCAATACTAACACGTTCATAAGGACTGGCCAAACACAAACATGATAAAGGCCGACTTTATAGAGCTATGCATTATAAAAGCAGTTGACTGTATGCTCAGAATAGCGTAGTTCGGGAATGAAAAGGGGATAAAAGAAGGGGCAAAGAGAGGGTAACTAGAGGCATACCAGATAAGGACGATAGCTCACTGTACGGACGGAATGATTCCGGCTGGTTTTCGTAAAAGTAATATAGCTATATTATGACATAACTAATTATAAATAAAGCTCGCTCCAGGGGACATCCGTGGTCCAAATTTCGTCTTTGGGTGTTGCTTCTTCAAGTCAAGAGAGTGAAACATTTTTTTTGGGATATCCTGTAAATTATAAGTTCAGAATTTGTTGCTAGATAAAAGTGTAAGTCGCCAATTGCAATGATTAAGACAAGAATCTGAGGAAGGGAATCTCTGAGAAAAAGGTGTATGCTGGCAATGAAACCTGTTCTTATGAGATCACAGAGTTGAAGAAAAAAAGCACCGAGTAACAGTCCTGAACCTGATCACGTCAAGTCCTTCGTTGTGTATCTCTTGATGTACATTGTATCAATGGTACAAGGAGATAGAAGCTCCAACAGAAGATTTTCCTAATTATGGTTAATCATAGCTATGAACTAATATACCCAAATAAAATAGATTGCCAGTTAGAAATGCAAATGGACAACAAGAATGAGCAAGTCAACTTCCAAGAATCTGAGAAAAACAGTTGATATACCTTGAGTGAAGAAAGAATAAAAATATGAGAAGGAACTATTGAAAGGAGAGAAGTATTGGGTGGGACGTAATATGGGTGACTGGCGTAGTTCGACCAATAGGGTGGTTCGTCGGACCACCCAATTCATCCTAATCTAATCTCGCCCATTAATTACTTGCCTTACAGTATACAGTATGAATGGCACTGAGCAAGTTTTCTTATCCGCAGTGGATCCGTTCACCCTTATCATTTCTGTGCATAAATATTTCATTGTATAAATGTGCATAAAGAAACAGGTTGCGCAGGTCGACTACCCGATTGAGCTTTGTGAAAAGTACTTATGCCGACGTGTAGTTTATCTCATGAAGCCGTACATGCGACAATTTTTTGAAATCGGAAAAATTACTCGAACTGAGCTATGATTTGATATGAACCCACAATTTTGTGGCAGAAAAGCTTATATTTGACATTTTCTGCTATTTGAGAGTGCTTTTTCGCTTAGAACGCAACCAGCAATGCAGAGATTGAGTCCGCAATTTTTAAAGTCGGTAATTGAGTGCGATAAAACGATAAAATTTAGTTTCAGATTTTTTCTTTGATGAAAGTGCACCGCGATTGAATAACTTTTTAACAATATTACCGACTTATGTTAAGCGATTCACGAGATTCGACTATTGCGTCGAGTACTGAAATACGCGTAAAGAAAAGTAAATTGGAACGGTTGATTATCCGGAGACAAAGAGCCGGTTTCAAAGTGTGTGCTTTAGCTAAAGTCGAACTTAAGCGGTATACTTAATCATTGCGTTAAGTAGGACTTTAGTTAAAGTACGCGATATGAAATTCACCCAATGTTTCAATTAATGCCATAATCGGAAATTACAGCGCAAGCCGTCGGTGTCGGAGTCTCAAATCGATCAAAGAATATTTCCTGAAGAGTACTGTAACGCATAAAATTTTAGGGCAATTTTTCGAGTTGCGCGCGAGCTCGCATCGAACGGCATTCGCTCGGCAGCGGAATACCCAAACTCTTTTGAACCATATGGTACCCTGCCCTCTGGAAAAAGTCGCAACGATCGAAATGCTTTTGTGATCTCTAGTGCTCTAATTCGCTTTTACTTTGTTGACTGTGTGTTATTCCAATCTTCGATTAAACACCGACATGGGCGCGAAGAAGTACCGCCACCGTGTAGGTACGGTTGGCAAGGGAAAGAACCGACTGATGAAAGGCCATAGCAGCGACAGCAACCCGACATCGAAGAAACATCGAGCGGCTGCTAGGGCGTCCAGACTGTTCGCCCAGGCCGTTCCCGTCGACGAACAGCCCATCAGCAATGGCATTGATGCTGTGGTCGCTCAGCTACCTATGGTTCGTCGCCTTACTTTTATATCTATTGGGTGGCTAGAAGATTTAGTTTTAATGGAACAGGGAATACTATATGTCACATATTTCTCTTAATTGTGAACAGTGTTCCATTTTTTTATACATGAATATGAGCGCATGAAGTAAAAAATATCTTACTCGATTAGCAGTGAATATAAACTTACATGCTGAAATATAAACAGCGAAACCCGACTATCATAGATCTATCTCTAATTCCTCTGCGTGCTCTTATATTTTGGTGTAACTGTGTAACGTTTATAGTTTCATACGAAAACTATATAATTTAAACACGACATTATTAATATTGATTTTCTTGTAATGTGTCTTATTTGACTTAGAAAGATTCCTCATTGATAATTAGTGTCTTTATAGAATAGGAAATTATATTTATACGTATTATATTGTTTGCAGGAGTCGATTTCATTGGGCGACGGCGAAAGGAGCATGATATCTGAAGGCGGCCTATCGCGTTTCTCGCAGTTCACATCGTGCACTAATCCGACATTCGATGCGGTTCATCGCATATGGAAGTCAGTTTTGTTTTTTTGCTGATATGTTTGGTTTATTTTAACAGAAATAGCAATTGTTTTTTTTGAAATAATAGAGATTGGAATATATGAAGGACATCTTTTTTGTTCGGTATATTAAAATTGGCATGGAGCATTGGCAATAGCAAAACTGCCTTTGAATAGCTTGGTTAATTGCTCGTAACAGGTGCAATTTAAAACGAAAGTTTATCAATCTGTTCTCTGCATTGTGCAGTTTTAAATAGAATGTAATTTTTTCAGCTTTAATTATAATATGATCAAATGGATATGTAGTCGGATATTAACGTGCGGCGCTATGTGATGTCTCAAAGCATAGTTTGAAGGTTTATGTTAGCGAAACTGAAAAGGAAACCAAATTCATGAATATTTCCGTTCAGTATCAGCAGCTGAAAATTATAATTCTGATAATGAAATGGGTCACCTATTTGCTCGATGTTATGCTCATATTCTACGCTATACAATACATTCTGATAAGGCTGAATTTATAAATGCATTATATCATATATTCCTCAACATATGTTTCAAAACTACCATACATTCGAAGAATCTATATGTATCAGCTCGATTGCTGCTTTATTGGAGCGAGTAATTCAGAAAACATCATATTATTACTGTTCATTGATCCTATATTAATCTTAGATCTGGCTCGACAATGCAAGGCGACGTATTGGCCGTGCTGGCCGCAGTCGCCGAGATCATTCGAGAAAACGGTGGCACTGAGACGGACACTGAATACTTCGCGTCGTTATTGACAGCGTTGGCGGGGACGCCGGCGGAAGACAGCAACCGACTGGCAGCCACGGCGTATCTGCTTAATCTGATTACCAAAAAAGTGTCGAAGGAAGTGCTAAGAAAGGAATTCTCCAGAGCATCTGAGGTTGGTAAATTTTTTGTTTATAGTCAAAATTTCTTCGCGAGGAAGAAGAAATTGAGCCAGGCACCGTAGTTGTCAAAGATTAGCTCACTTTTCGGTGCGAAAACACCGTTTTTACCGAGAATGATGATAATTTCTTGGTTTTTACGTGCGTAAATTGATATTTAAAAAGCGGTATTGGCTTTCGAAGCAGTTTGCCTTGTTCAGTTTTATGATTTCTTTTTTCCTAATCGAAAAATGTTGACTATAGGGGCGTTGATAAGGTAATGTATAGCGCCGTCCCGATATTTAAAGGAAACTGCTTTCGCCGCTTGCTCGTAGAATATGCTATTGATTGATATTAGCCACCTTTGATGATGTTTGTTAATTAACGCAAAGGTGGTTACGCTTTGAAATTGATCTGATTTTTAGCGAGCATATTGTGCGCCACTAAGAACATATCGCGGTGCGTTCCCCAGCGGTTTAAATAATCGATAACCCCTGTAGCGAATCCGCGCTAGCTTTTGAACAAGGCTTGCCCCTGCAGTTTTCAATTCAACCGCCCCTACATTCAATATTTCATTCATATGAATGAAAAGCATTCATTTATTAGTTGTTTAATTTTAAAATGTAGTGGAGTTATCGATTTATCATCAGTTTCTGTTGTTGCTCATTAGATTGTTTTCGATAATCATAATATAGCAATGATTGTTCTTATAATAATACCATTTAGGTGCTGTACGCGAAGAATAATATTTAATATTAATATGATAATGATCGTTTGAATAATAATCATCTCATTTAGGTGCTGTACGCGAAGCTAGCAGAACAGGCATCGAGCGAGCATGCGCCGATATTAAAGAACTTGCTGGGGGCGTTGGGCGCTGTTTTGCGCTCGCAGCCGACAATAGTTTGGACGCACAGCAGCTGTCGAGCCATTCTCACCAGTGTCGCCACCTTCTCCACCCACGACAAGCCATGGGTGCGCACCATGAGCCGCCGCGTCGTCCGCGCCGTCATCACCGACCCCGTCTCCTCCCTCGACAACGGCGTTCATCCCGCCGCCGCGTCTGTCGGCCAGTTTTGCATTCAGCAGTTGGAGCAGTGCGCAGGTTGGTCGCAAGCGGTTTTTTAGTGAAATATGAGTGGTGATAAATGAAACACGTTTTAAAATTATGTAATGTGTCAACGATTTTGTCGTTAAAATCTGCCTACTGCTACATGAAACACTTTTCTCTTTGACAATATGCAATGTTTCAATTACGTTGAGCCGGGAGGGAATCAACGATTTTTAGGAAGTAAATGCTTGTTGTAAATTAAAAATATTTTTTACTTGAGACTTAAATCAAACAGTTGCTGCATTGTTGAATAGTACTAAAATCAAATCGTTTCAGGACCGGGCGCGGGCATTACGGCGACGCGAGTGCTGTGTCTGCTCGAGGGGATAATGCACAAGATGCCCGGAGCGACCTTCAAAACCGTTGCCGAAACGATTTTCCGTTCGCTAACGCTCAGCGATGGAAAGGTAAGAATTTGCGAATGGCAATCTTATTTTGTATGTGGTGCGACTGTACTCGATTAAAACTGGGAATTGAGAGGGAAAGCTAGCGAACCTCGAATTCTGGGTTTCTAAAATATTCACCTAAAGGGTGCCTATATATGCTGTCTTGTTAAACTGGACACAGAATATGTTTTCACAAACTGGCTCGCTCGGTAAAGTTGAAGTTAGTGATCGTTACAACTCTCCTTTGTTCGTGTTGGATCGTTTTCCTCATTTTTTTCTATTATTTCAGGTGAAATGCGCCGCGTTGCAAGCGCTCTACCGTTCGCTCCAACGTCAACCTGGTGACGCCTCTCTGCCGATCGAAACGAACGCGCAGTTGATTCTCGCACTGAGAGATTTCCAGCCGCTGCCCAACGATGTGGCGGTGTGCGCCTATTGGATGCAGGTGCGTATTGAACTTGCGTTTTATTTTAAATCTTTGAGACAGCTCAGAATCTCTCTCATTTGTTGAATCATATCCGACTGCTTATTGATTTAGTTTTTTGCCACAGTTTTGTTATTTTGGCCTAAAAATTTATGATTATCGTGATTTGCTTTTGACTGTCGTTAAAAAATACGACTTTAACTAAAATGATCTTTAACTCGGAGAGTGTAAATATTAAAGTGAAAATAGAATAAAACTAGTCGATTAAATAAATCATTTTAGGCACTTTGCGAAGCGCACGTGTGTCTGACGGCCAAGGACCGGCACAAGTCGTCGGAGCTGCTTCCGCGCTCGTTCGAGTTGATAGTGAGCCACTATGATCACGGTCACGAGCCGCTGGCGGAGGTGACCTCGACGGCGGTGGCGCGACTCGTCGAGCGCTGCCTCGAAGGCGACGACCATCTCTCCGACCTGTGCGTGCGCCAGTTGGAACGCGCCCTGAACCTCCAGAGCGCCCCCGTGTGGCGTCACGTGCTCAAGTCGCTGAGCAAGGTATTCGAAGAGTTGAAGGAGCTCTGCGCCGACCTGCCCGCCACGAGAAAGACGCTGACGACGCTCGCGGAGCTCCGCGAGAGCGACGAGTGCTTCTGCAAGGGCGAAGTGGAGCTGACGATTGGCGCCGCAATCAGACACATCGGCGCGGGACCGGTGCTGGCGGTTGTTGGACTCGACCTGGATCCGGCGCTTCCGAATCTGCCGGTGGATGTGAGACGCTCGTGGCTCCTGCCGGTGTTGAGAGCGAGCGTCTCCCGCGCGCCCCTCGCCCTCTTCGTGCGCTACTTCCTCCCCCTCGCCATCAAGCTCCACCGCCGGCTGCCCAACTTGGACGCCGTCTCCGCGAAGGTCTACGAGACAGTACAGCGGCAGCTTTGGGATCTCCTGCCGGCGTTCTGCGCCGCGCCGACGGACTTGGAGGAGTCGTTCCCCGACTTGGCGCAAGTGCTCGGCGCCGCGCTGACGGAGCGACCCGACCTGAGACTGACTGTGTTGGCGGGACTGCGTGGACTTGTGCGATTCGCGCAGGCCCCCGACGCCCCTGAATCACGACAGCAGGCGGTGGCGAAGTACGCCAAGAACTACCTTCCCATCTTGTTCTCTCTCTACACGGCCGATCCTCCAGCCGTACCCAGTGGCTACGACACGAAGGGCGTCCGGTTGGCTGTCCTGGAGACGATTCGACTTTATGTGGAGATCGCCCCGCAAGAGCTAGTCGTGGTTTATGTCGACAAGGCGATTGAGAAGAGCGCAGACGCTGGCGAGGAGCTGGAGAAGAAGGTGAGATAATTCGTTTTTTTTGTTTTTGTTTGAATTTGTTTCTTCACTGCATACAACTTGGGCCTTTTTTGGAGTTGTATGGTTGGTTTGGCTGTAGAGTCCGCGTTCCCAGTGCAATTTGAAACGAGGTATGCACGAATATAAAATTGAACATATTTTCGAAAGTATCAGTTAGTAACAGACACCTGAGGTTTTTCTTGACGATATCCTATGTTATAGATACGCTTCTTAAGATCTCCGTGCTGATTGTAAAATTTTGACGATGAGAAATTTGTTTCATAAAAACTTGTCCAAGTATCGCGTTCAAAGTTGCCACGCTTGCAGTAGGCGGCTGAACAGGTCTATTTGTCTTTTTTGTACGTTCAGTGCGCTTTGTGCTCCGCCAAGCCACTCCGATTGGGACTGTAGCAGCATTACTATATAATAGTTGGGTGTGACCGTCCCTCATTTTTCGCTATCAGTAATTTCCTTTGAATATATCATTTGCTTCTTATTTAGAAGAAATTATATTTTAAGAACGATATATCGTCGTCTAATTATTGATATTACAAATCTATCAAACGAAACATTATATATTAATGTTATTAACGATTTTCACCATACGTTAGACAATGAAAGCTAATCGCGATTGAACTTTCAGGTTCGCATTTTGGATGTACTCGCGGCGCTGACGAAACGCGCGAATGGAGCGCTGTTGACGACTATTTTCGATGCCGTATTCCAATGGTTCGAATCGCCCGACGCCGCGCTTCAGAAGAAAGCATTCCGGTGAGCTTTTGTACTATTTACGTGGGAACACGATGAATTGCGACTGTCCGACGTCCCCCCCCCCATGTTGCACTTTTCCACCCCCGCGATTACGTCAGTCAGTATTGTGAAATACATTAATATCGGCTATTGTTGATAATCAGCCCCTCCTATTGGGTTTGTACTTCCGCCGGGAAAAATTGATTTTTATGTTAAAGGGAATGAATCTTGTTAGAGGCGTAATATAAAAATGTATTCAACTCATTAACGCTTGATGTCACGCTTACTATAAAATAGAGCTCAAAACAGCGCTTTGCGTAATACAAAGTATTAAAACAAACATTTTTCAGGATTCTGGAGGAGATGTTCAGGAGACGCGGTTCGCCGGACACAGAAAGCTTCTTCGTGAGTCACTGGGATCACATCCAGAACGCGCTTGTGCACAGCATGGCGGGCGTGGCGGCGAGTTCGCGAGCAGCGCGCCTCGGCGTGTGCCGGCAGATCGTTGCGGGGATGGACGACTACACCCACCTGACCGAGTTCTCCACGACCATCGCCGATCAGCTCGTCCGCTCGTTGGACAAAGCGCAGAGCACGCATACTCGCTCGAACGCGGCCAAATGCCTGATGGAGATGTGTAATAAGCTGATCGCCGTCGGCAATCATCTATATAGTCCGTCGACGGTTCTGCGCCCGGTGTTCGACGCCATCTACGCCCTCGCCACCCCCAAGGCGGCCGCTGGGAGTAATGGTGATATCGACTTGGAGACTTCGCGCGCTACTTTGGTAGCGCTCAACATTCTCGCGCAGAAGTACGCGAAGGTGGTGGACGCCGCTACAGTCACGCGGTTGATGGCGCACGGCTGCGCGTGGATCGGCGACGGCAGACCCGCTGTGCGTCTCCTCGTCATACGGCTGCTGAAGGTTCTCGTCACCAAGCTCCCCGACTACGCCCTGAATCAGTACCGCGAGCCGTTGTTGGCCGCCGTCTTCGGGCAGATGGCACCCGACGTGACGCAGAAAATGAAACGCGCCAATCGACTGCTTCTCGACGCGCTCGCCGAACGCTTCGGCGCACAAGTCCTCGCCAAGTACACAGACAAGTCGGATTGGCTGAAACAGCTGAAGAATATTGAGAAGATCAGACGCAGGAAGCAGCGCGGCGAGCAGAAGAAGGCAGAGGGCGAGGAGGGGTCGGATGATGAGGACGACGACCGCCGATCCACACGCACGGCCAAGACCACCGGCGCCGACACGATTCTCGAGCTGCTCGAAGACTCGGATGACGATGCGGACAGCGGCGCCGATTCCGACGAGGATGACAGAAGATCGCGCAAGTCCCACAGAAGCAACTCCGTCTGGCTCAAGGAGGGCGACGAGGACGATCTGATTGATCTGCTCGATCGCACCGCCATGGCCAAGAAGGTCACCACCGCGCAGCCGTCCCGACCACACGCGAACAAGCCAAAGACTGAGAGTAACGCCGCGTTCAAGACAGCAAAGGACGGCAGGCTGATTATCGAGGACTTGGACGAGAAGGCCGGCTCGAAACGCAAACGAAGAGATGACTCTGTGATGGATGTGGCCGAGTCGTCGAGCAAGAAGCGCCGCGCTGAAAACGACGATGACGAGGATGATGAGGGGTCGGGTGATGAATTGAACGAGAAGCGCTCCACCGTCGCGTCCTCCTGGGTGCCCGGCGGCAAGGGCATTCATCGCGACACCACCAAGGACAACGAACGAGCGGCCGCCGCCAGTCAGCAGCGGCCGAAGAAGACCAAGGGCGACGTGTCGAAGAAGGGACAGACGTTACAGCCCTACGCGTACTTGCCACTCAGGAAGCGCAAGGGACAGGCCACGGAGATGAAGAAATTGATCAACGGCGCGAGGAAGGGCGCCAACAAGGGCTCCAAGGGACGCGGCAAGCAACAACAACGCAACCCTACCGTCAATATTTGACATGTCCGCCTCTTTCTGTCCCCTTTTTCCCCCCTTCTCGCTCGCTGTGTTATTGTTGTTGTTTTGTTTACCGTATCGAAGTACACTTATTTTCGCGTTCTTCGTCTGGCGTCCCTCTTTTCGCTTGCTCGTTGATGATGGTAGTTACGCGCACTATGAGAATTTATCCGTGTTATAGTTGTCGACGATTGCGATGAAGCCCAGTCGGGTAATTGAAAAAGTAAAAGAAAATACACAGTTGAAGCATCACACGATATATTGCCCGCTCTCCTTCATCCTCTCACTTTCATCGGCTGTCATGGATAATTGCGCCTCCGGTCATTCTCTTTATTTGACACTACGATGCTCTTGTTAGTTGCCGACTTCAACTCATAGTATGGAAAGCGCAAGAAGCCCCTTTTTCAGTGGTCATGCTGCGCTAAATCGTGCGGGAAAGGAAATGAGTTTGGCGGCTTTCGTTATCGCAGACAGGATGGTTCAAGGATGTTCAAGGGGCACTACATACTTAATAACTCATGTGAATGTCGATAATGTCGGTCGGCGATCATTGCGGTATGTAGCCTCACATATCGATGTGCGTCGCCAGGAACATCCTCTTGGCGCAGAATACTTCACTCTATCTAAAGTTTCCTTACATCATTGCAAGAGAGTAAGGAACGAAGAGTGTAGGGGCACAGCAGTGGAAGAAACTTGTGAGGAGGTTCGGATGAGTCTTTTCTTGATTACGGTTATTGTTAGCAATCTCCAATGCCACCTTAAATGCCTTGACATTTTCTTTTTTATGCTGATTCCTATGGTTATCAGAGCACGATTTTTAAATGTCATTGCGTGATAGACAACCCTGCTCGTTACGCCCGCTCAACATTAGGCCGGTCATTAATCGTTGAGACCTTAATTTGGGGCTTAAGACAAACTTGCTGCCAACGACGATTAGACCATTTATGAGTGCGTGCAGCGATCAGGATCGTCGACTGATCTTAATATAGATATCATTTTCACTTTAATAAGGTCACTCAAATGGGAAAATTTTTATTTGATATAGAATATCCTATTTGAATCATAATGAATCTTAAAATATAAATAATATTTACACCAACGATGCGCACAAAAGTTAGACGAGCTCTCATGGGACACCAGGCGCTGACGAACAAGAATCGAAAGATCTGCTCTAAAATCGTCATCGTTTTCGAACAGAGCAGTATCGATCTGTGGGCGCGCGTTGTTATTGTCGACCGCGCCCTGCTCCCTCACTTTATCATGACTAACTGAAGTATTCTAAAATCAAAACCCGAGCTTTTAAGACTATTTACACGAGCAATAAGGCGATAAATGCCTAGTTCTAACTCGATTTTCCCGATGGACAATATTATATTATATCCAGCCTTCCATCTTAACGATGTCAATTGTGACATTTTATTGCTTTCATATACTGCCACTCTGTGTGTCGTTGAAGGTTAGTGGCTGCGAAAAATGGCTGCGTCAGTCACGGCGCGTGTATTGCTTCCCTCGTCAGTCGATTCACTTGAGGGTGTGAGAGCGTTTTGTACGCGCCTTCATGGCACGCTCGAACAACACACACACGGTCAAACCGCTAGTTTCATTAGCCCGCGATTGAAGCTGACGCACACGGACGAGCGCGTCAACAGACCACAAGCCACCGAGCGCGCGCGCGCCTGCCGGAAAATTTTTGCCGCCTTCAACGACACACACAAACGAATTAGCGTAAAGGAAAGCGACCGAGCGAGAGAACGGAGAAGTGGCAGGGAAAGGAGATGAAGAAGAGAAGAGAGGAGGAGTGGAGCGCGTTGAAGGACGGGCAGAGGGCAGAGAATCGTTCGCGTAGTCCGCGCTTCATCAGGCCTAATCGCTTTTGACGGGCGCCGATTCGGTTAGGGCCCTGGGCCGGGCCGCTCTTAACGAATCCGCGGCGGCGCGCGCAAGCCGAGGGGAGGAGCGTCGAGAGCGTGTCGATCTCTCATCCGTCTCCGCGTCGTCGGCGTCTTCTTGCGCCAGTGGGCGGCACACCAGCCACATCCTCTCCATATCGCATCACGCCCTGCTTCCAACCCTCTCCAGAGTTACTCACGCTCAAATGGATATCGACGACAACACCTAGTTGTTGGCTGAGCGATTGCTGACGTCGTTTATTTGGCCGACGCAGTTGACGCGATCCAGCGGTCAACGGCGACGTCATGGAGTACGGAATAGAGCTGAACAATGATTCGGCGGTGGACTTGTACTGGGCGGCGGGAGGAAACGACAGCTACGACTATTACGAGGATCTCTGCTCCATAATCCCACCCGAGTTCATCCGGCTGGTACTGGTCGGCATGTGCGGCTCGAGCATCTCCTTCGTGTCGTTCGTTCTCAACTCGCTCCTCTTCACCGTACTCGTCTCCAACCCTCGACATCACTCGTCACACGTTCTCTACCTCATCTGGCTCGCTCTGTTCGACATATTCATCTCCGGTCAGCATCTTCAGTATTTTTTCGCGCTAATGCTATTTTTTGACACTTCAAAGATCTTGCTATACCACTAGTATGCACGTACGTATACCCCCACCATGCTTTGCATTCAAATGAGAGCGCACTTTGCGGCGAGCCGTGCAATTACCCGCTGCGCATGTAGGATAATATTTTTATGCGCAGCATTGCCTTCGAAAACAAGTTTTCTTTAGTCGATAAAGTACGGTCAGTATAGAAAGAAGTAGGTAAATTTGACAAGTAGTCCGTAAAGTTAAATTGGTAGTTTATGGAAACGACATTTTATGTGCGCTAGTTTTCATTTTACGATCATATTGCTTCATGATTTGGAGGCTGTTCTATCATTTTCAAATGCTGAAAACACATTGTTTCATCAGACAAGCAAAGTTTAGAGCAAAAAAGTGAGTTATAACATAGAATTCAAATGTTTCATCAAAGCGATTTATCGACAATTTTTCAGAGTAGGTTTAATATTTATACCTGAGCTACTGTACTTTAACCCGCGTAAACAGCCATTTGCGGCGCTGACTATGATCTTGAGATGAAGTTAATTCGTTTGGCGGAAGTAGGCGCCGTTGCCAGAGGCCCTACGTAATGAGGAGGCTCTCTGGATGAGTAAGGGTGCCTGTTGCGCCCGAAAATCGCATTCATATATGATTACGATGGGTCGTCGTAGTGCCTCGTTTGATCGATAAGTGGCCGTGTTGCCGGAAATTATAGCGCAAACGTATTGGCCTTCTTCATTTGGCCACTTTACACGCTTTTCAGTGTCGTACATCATGTTATTCCCGGTCAATCTGTTTATGGACTGGTTCGCCAGCATTCCTCTGGCCGCCGCTTGGTGGACGTACATGCGACCGATGTTGGCAACGTGCCATGTGACGATGACGGCATCTGTGTTTCTTATTTTGGCGGCCGCCTTTGAACGCTACATCACCATCTCCAAGTTCCAGCTGCGATTTAGGCGGAGACATAGGCTGTGGATCATTGGAGTAGCGATGGTTGTCGCCGTAATAGCGAAAGGACCTGTTTACTTTGAGCTCAAGGTAATGATGGGCATATGAATGCCCGAAGCATTTTAAGCAACTCATCAAAGAATATTATTTTGCAATTAAAACAGAACAGCCTCCCGCTTTGGAAATTTTGTTAAGCCGCTCGGAAGATTCGTATTCAAGCTATAGCTGTATGTTCTTCAATTTCTAGGAAGGCCCTATTGAAACTAAAGTTTATCGATTTACTTCAGGGACTTTTTTCATAAAATTTGTTACAATTATTACTGCTGCAATGATGATTTCGGCAAGAGCAATGAAAATTCCTATGTACGTCGGAACTGAACACCTTTTGCAATTGTAATTACAACAGTTTTATGAAACAGATCGTACAATATCCGTACCCTACGCTAGCCTCTAAATGACCTAAAACGTCGCTGAGATTTATTCGTAACCCTCGTAACTTTGTAAATGACTTGGCAGCAAAATAATTATAAACATTATTGTATTAGTTCTAAATTAATATGCAAAATTTTCAGGTCGTGCCGAATGCAAACTGTACCGGTGTGACGGCCAATCTTGCCGTGCTATCCGACTTTAGCAACCGGGAGCCTTACAAGACAGTCTACCGATTTTGGTTAATATTCATTCATAGCTCTGTTCATAAACTGTTGCGAATGCATTTTGAATATTCATCGACAGTTCATTATAATTCAATTCTGCAGTTTGAAATATAATTCCTTTTTTTAAAAGAACGAGTATTCGCATGTTTGAATTACATAAATAATTGCAAAATGCATTTCGACAAATTATCGATTGGAATACAATTTGCTATTGCTATTATTTATGAAATTGGCTGCTGATCACAATGTCGAGACCGCTGTCTTTTGCAGGTTTCGCAACGCAGCGACAATATTCATACCGTTCTTCTTGTGTTTATACTTTAATACGAGAATCGTCATTAAACTGCGTCAGCAACACACTGGTGCAAGACTTTTTCGCTTCGGTACCTCCGAACACAAGGTAACGGTTTAATAATCAAGGCTCATCTTTTGGCAATTTGAGCTTAAGAAGCGGTTGTATACATTTTATTACTAATCAGTATACGTAATCTGACTGTGGCATAAATGATTATTTGTACGTGCTCCCAAAAAGATAGTGGTGTTTTTCGTGATCTTATGCAAAAATATCACAATGAACAATGTTAAAGCCTTTTTGAGCGGGGAATCTATGGTTCTTAATTATTGTATTTGTTCGTTTGGGTATCGGACTCAATCAATGTGCTGGCCTAAATATACGCATTCGTCGGCGTGGCTTGCGAATTTCGCATATTATTTTAGTTACAAATAAACGTCAAATTTAACGAAAGTGAAGAATGTCTTAACAAGTTTTAAAGTTTTAAGCAACTTTTAAACTTTCGCACGAAATTCTCAAGAACATTCATTTAATATTTTGGCATTATGACAACGTAAGCATCGTACGATCGCGCCTCTCATTTATTATGATCATTTAAAGTTCTTTTCTAAAATAAATGCAGAATTCTAATTCTTTCTTAGTCATCAAGTGCACATATGGAAGCAAACTTGTTATTGGACTTGGATTTATCTTTAAAGAGGAACGCAGACCACTAACATCTACGGAAAGTGTATCCTAAACTGTTATTGGCTACTTATGACGGGACTGCTTAGCGATCAGTTATTTATGATGGAATTAATATAATTCGCAGTTAAAAACGATTTACGAAAGTTCCACTTTAACCGAATCGTCTCACGTTCATTGTTCGTCAACTGTGCCTCGTTGGGAGCCTGTCAGAGAGACGCGGACAGGCGCGTAGAAGAAGACTTCTATTAGGGTCTTCAACTATCTTTTCGTTCGCATTGCGTGTTGAGATGTGTGGGACGTTTAGAGACTGAAAGGTTTAAAAGCTCGCCGCCGGAAAATATCGTCGTCTGCCAAAGAGGAGGCTGAGTTGCAAGTACGCACATTGACCGATCTCAGTGAATATTCTTCTTCCCCTGACCTGTGTGTTTGTCTGACGAGCCGCTATGCATGGCGTTGTGCTTCTCATCGTGTCGCTTCGCACTAAACTGATCCTCACAGCTTCTAGTGTGTCGAATCCGCTTTTTCCCGCTTAGAATCATGACCCTGTCCTCCTAAGTAGCAGCTACATTCAGAGGATGTATTATTGTCGCTTTTTTCAGCAAAACATACGATCGGCGACAAGAATGCTGGTGCTGGTGACGTGCACGTATTTGCTGTCGAACGTGTTGAACGTGGTGGTGACGGCGTGGGAGTTTATCGACCTCCATTCGCTGCTTCACCCGCAAATGCGGCCATTCTACACGTACAGCTCGGACTTTGTGTCGGTGCTGACGGTGCTGTCGAGCGCGGCGCGACTGCCAATCTATTGCTCGTGCAACGCGCGCCTCAGGGCCGAGGTGTTCGGCACCGTCCTCAAAGTGTGCGGCTTTCAGTCATCCAAATGGGTGCCCGAGTTCAGCTTCTCCAGCACCTCCCAGCCTACCGTCAAGTACAGCAACACCAACGGCCTCGTCATTGAGAACGGTCGCACAAAGTCGACGAAACGAGCCGCGTGTGTCGGAACTGGACTGGACAAAATCGCCTTGTCAGTGGCGATGGCGCATTTGATGTCGCGTCATGAGAGCATGGGCAGCGCGGGCAGAATGAACAACGAGCTCGTTGATGATGTCGACGACGAAGACGACGACGACGACGACGATCAAACGCGGCCTATTGTCGAGCTCTCCCCCATGCTCTCGTCCCACTACTCCGAGCTGCAGCTCGAAGAGGTGCCATTGTCGGCTGAACTCACTCGCTGGCAAGTACCGCTCTGATGTCTTGTGCAGCCGCGAGCGGTGGGCACATCTCAAACGGCAACAAGACAATATGTTGAGACATGTGATTGTATCTCGCCGGACACTAAGCCCCACGTCACTGCCTTCGAACGCGACTCTCATCGTTTAATGACGTCAACAACATTCTCAATTGTGTATTGAATAATTTGTACAAGTGATATGAGGGGGAGGGGGCTGTCAGCGCCGATCTCTTTCACGCTTTGTAGCCATTCATGCGCGCATCTCTCGTCTTACTTACACATCGAGCGAAACGGCGTTAAGCGCGATCGCGTGTGGTTGACTGAGCAAATTCACGTTGAATGCCGTCATGTTGCTATTACAAATTGACAGTGATCAATTTTGCAATTTTGAGTGCATATAAGAAAGATGAATTGAATATTACAGATTTTGATTCTGGAAAGCAAATAATTATTACCTATGACTTCAAACAAAGATCTTTATTAGTTTAATTAAACTGAAGATTGTATGAAAAGTTTAGGAGTACATGATGAAATAATAGCCATGTATACTTCTGTATCGGAAATATATAACTATTCTATTCATTGCACCAATTGCGCGAGACAGTGACGAAGTTTGACTATCCAACGAGAATAAACGGCTATCGAGACCATTTAATTTTTTTGCGCAGCTTCACTGCACATTTCATTATCGAAGAAGCAGGTTCAGTGGTGATGTCGTCACCTTGCAGTTGGGAATGTTTCGAAGCTTTACAATTAGAGCTTAGCGTATGAAAAATCAAATTAGAAGAAAATTTCGCTTTGAATCCGTGAGTAAAAAACTTTAAATACAGGGTGTCTCAAATAATTCCCCGATATTTGAACTTGAATAATTTTGCATAAGCTGAACGGATTAATGTAAAATTTGGATTGTTACAGTCCTTGCTCTCTGATAATTTTTTGGCTTAAAAATTAATGGCCCAAAATTTAGTGGTACCCCCTTAATTTTTGTTGTCAGCGTGAGCTATTCAGTTTATAATTTTGCTTTGGTTTCGTTTGTTCCATCCCTTGTGGCACAATGGTCGCGTTTACGGCTCTTACACTCAAAACTCGGGGTTCAAATCCCAGGCATACATACTGCTTAATATTTAATAAATTCAAATAATTTAATTTTTCATTTATTTTACTTCAAATAAAAATAACTTCTTATAGTCATTAACTGAAAAAAGAACTATGAAAGAAATTGAATTGAAATGTTTCAGAAAAGCTGAGAGATGTCAGATAGCAAAAGTTCTTTTAATGGGATTTGAATCCGGACCTTTAACTGCAAGAGCCGTAAACTCTACCACTGCGCCACAAGGGATGGAACAAACGAAAGCAAGGAAAAAGAATAAACTGAATAAGTCACGCTGACAATAAAAAGTAAGGGGGTACCCCTAAATTTTGGGTCATTAATTTTTAAGCCAAAAAATTCTCAGAGAGCAAGGACTGTAACAATCCAAAATTTACATAAATCCGTTCAGTTTATGCAAAATTATTCAAGTTCAAAAATCGGGGAATTTTTCGGGACACCCTGTATATTGTTCCAGCGTGTTTCAAATGTTGACTGTACCGTGTAAAACAATGTTGTAGCAGACCGCCAATCGAATAGCTTTATAACTCTGCTTTCCCCAAAAATCATTGGACGATGCTTATATAAAATCTGACGACGAAAATCAACGGGGAATACGTCGATCCAGTTCTATTTAATATTGTTTCCTGTCGTAATTCAATAACCATCTCGGACTTTACCGTTTACAGCTGAAAAATTTGGTTATTCATTTAAAACGTTAAATCAATAGTTTGAAAGGTACATACGTAGAAATATGTGCCGGCGATAGGGGCGCCTAATGCCTTTCCTTCTGTGCTCTTCAGAAAAGCTGTGACAGTTGTGAAGTTTCCCTTCACTGAAGTTGGGGCCAGGGTACCAATCGCCGTATTAATGAAAGTTGGGATTGATAGTGCCAGAGTATTAGAGGTTTGGAATACCAATGCCACGTGCAGATGTTTTGCTGAAAGTAAGCTGAGATTAATCAAAAAGCTGCGAAAAATCATAACATCAGTGATCGAAAATAAAACAATATCATATTTTATTACTACCAATTAGTAATATGACATCCTTAATTTCTGTTATTTTCTGATAATTTTTCGATAGAATAGTACATAAAAAAGATGAACAGACAATGGTAGATCATTAGTAAATCAAGAATCCTTCAAAAAGAACACATGATGACAAAAATTAAATATATAATTATATTTCGTATTTTATTACGATATTAATATGTTATTAAGCATTCCTAACTAAATAAAATGAAACAATAATCTTAGAAAGGATGACTTCTGAAATTTATGTTAGAAGATTAACATGTTCATTAGTTGACTAAAAAATTGCTCCACTGAGCATTTTCCATAATATTCCGCATATTTTTCGATTGCTTCTTTGCATTTAAATGCTCGGTACGTTCACGAAAGAAAGACGGCAACTAACTCGGATACTGTGGAGTGAATGAAGCTGGGCCGACGTAGGTAGCTGTATATGTAGAAACGCCAGCAACGGGCGTGACGCTTGATGCCGTCGCAGTCATCTTCACCTTGAATGGCGTTGCAGGAATTTCGGCGGCAGCAGTAGTGGCAGGAGTCGCGGCCACTGCGGCGGTTCCACCCAAGTCATAGTTCCAGAAAAGAATGTCCTTGTTGGTTGTAGCATCTGCATTTTCGTTGGCAAATGCGACAGCAACGCATAGCTTTTAGCCCAAAACGAGCAAGGGGGTAGCGGGGTGTGTACCGCCCTCCCAAACTCCCGGCGAAAACATTTCGGGCAGAGCGTCGCTGATGAGGCGATCGGAAAGAAAGAAGGATTTTCTCCCTGATTTTTTGATATCCGCTCCCTAAACCATCGCTATTAGATTCCGCTTTGCCCCCCTCCCCAAGCGTTTATCAAATAAGCTACAGTCTGGCAATACCGAACCGAATGGTTATTAACGAACCGAAAATCAGGACGTGAAATTTATCGGTGGCACCAAGCTTGTATGTGCCGCTCAGATATATATCTCCTGCAGTGGCAGCGACACCGGTCACAGTTGTCGAAGTGCTCAATGGCGTATAAGCTGTGAGAAACAGTGACTTCTGTGATGACCAATCGTCCCCTTGTCGAACCACGGCAATCGGCGCGGCAGTTCCGAAAACCAGCTAAACATGTAAGTATCGAATATTAGCAAATTTAGGAATTTTAAAAATTAGAAAACGGACGAGACATTTCGAAAGCAACAGTATTATTCACGATTGCTGCCAAACTGAAGCTTAAAATGATAGAAAAATAACTCTGAACTGAAGCTAACCCATTACTATAAATAGACGTTACGATCCGTGTTGCCTTCTGTACTCCAAAATTTTTCGCCCAAATAGCACCGGCCTATACGATAGAATGAGATTATTCATTCAGTAAAAGAATCCGTATGATTTTGAAGGAAGATTTTTTTCTTCAAATTTTTCCTTCTCGTACTTTGAATTTTTAACTGGAGACTATTTCGGGCTTTAAACAAGTTTTTCCTGCTCGGAAATGACGTTTTTGTATGTAATTATATCCTGATCAAACGATATCTCTTTATCGTCGTTATTCCAAACCTATTATCTGTTACTTATTTCGCCGCTCAAACAGAGTTATTAGTAACAGAGCTTATTTCAGGCTTAGCCAACTGATTTCATATTAGAGTTAAGCTACGCAGCTAGGAGCCTCTTTTAAAAAACCGTCGCTATAACAATTTGACACTTGCTTACTTCATGAATTACTCCATTTGGCGCCACTGGTACGATGTTCGGTGTCAGCCCTTGTAGGGCGAATGCTAAAATGTACAACAGGTCACGATGTACACAAGAAACAGGAATATAGTCAGTTTTTCTAATATAACCTCTACTTTCATCACCGTATACCACTGGTCTTGCAGATATAAAATTTGGTGATACAGAATATGGTAGTAAAGAGGCCGCTATATAGATATTACAGAATAGTTGAGTAGTTATTCAGTAGTAACTCGATTTCAATAATTTTTTAATAAGTAAACTATAATTATCTTCCCAAAACAATGCTGAACGAGTTAAATTTTTCAGACTAAGGAATGCTATTAAATTATTAACGTATTTTAGCGGAAATATTGCTTCACTATTTATGTAATGCAATTATTTAATCAAACGATCGTTCTTACATTTTTGATTATTTCCGGTCAGGGTTGATGTCAAGCAGCAGAGAGTCGGTGTCAGATATGCTTGACAAGTAGCGGTTTTGCACGGAGTTGCAGCTTGTTTGGCAAGATCGAGGGCTGGTTTTGGAGGTTGATTTACCGACCTCGTGCACGTATAGTCAGCCGGACAACGAGCGCTCGCGGCCGTGCTGTTCAAACTGCACAGCCTAACTTGCGTTCCTGAGCTACCGAAGCCTTTGGCGCCATACGGACACACTAAAATGAAATTTAGTCACGCTGCAGAAATGGGGGTTAGGGTATTACTGTACTCCCAAGGGGTGTCGTACATTTCGGCTTCCAGGCGCTCAGGGGAGGAATAATTTTTTCTACCTAAGCAGTATGAATAAGCGCTATAGGATGACATGTGGCAACTGTATTGTAAAAAATGTTGTCAACATATGTCAATGCCCAAAGTCGCGCTCGCATCTGTCCCGCAGGACTGCTGAAATAAGCTAGCGAAAGAGGCAGACAGCTCTCCGCCCGTGTAATCAAATGTAGCCCACTCTCTAAATCAAGCTCATTTAAATTCAATGATTAAATATTGTGTTCGCGTCAGAAAAATTATTCGTTGTTTTTAATGAAATATTCATTTAATATTTATGAATACTTCATGAAATTCAACGAAAACTTCATTAAAAAACAACGAATAATTTTTCTGGCGCGAACACAATGATTTAATCATTGAATTTAAATTAACTAGATTTAGAGAGTATGTACAATAAATAATTGGAGCAGATAATGTCAAATCTACGAGTTTACCAGAAAATCCAGTTTCGGTTCTACTACGATCGAGCAGAGTCCCAATATTCACCCTTCGTCATTCATCGTAATGCAAAATTTATAACGAATCTTCAACAAATATAATAACGTGTGGCCACAAAATGATAAAACTAAATCCAAAGATCTCTCAATTTGGCGTTTCATCGTTTTATTTTTGCTCAATTTGCATTTCGCCTTCTTTATAAAATTTAACTCCAACTATTGACTCACGCTTTCCGTTATTAGTGCACAAAGGAAAAGTCTCACATGGTTTAGCCCAGCCCTCATCGGAGGCTTTGGTCAGATCAGTAGCGGCGGTCAACCCCGACCACACATCGTAGCAGCAGCGGTAGCTGTACGATTTAAAGCTGTAAACGCAGACACCGTTCGGTCCTCCTCGGCACGAGTTCAGCATCGACGACTGACAAGCATCGCCCACTCCAGTCGAGTTATAGGTGCCCGTAGTGTCTGGCGTCATCCATTTATTTGGGCATGCTTCAAAAGAATTATTTCAAATACACTCAACTGCTTTTATAACGCTTGCCTTTACAACGCCGGCCCTTGCTAGGCCCGTGTACTATTTTTTGTACAGGGCCTACTGCTTTTATAACGTAACTGTCTTTATAACGTCGGTCTTTGGCCGTCCCTTAATCGACGTTATAAATACAGTTGACTGTAGAATCAAATTTGTTCCACAATGAACATGTTTTTGATAAAAATGCATTTTTGAAGCTAATGCACTGGAATTAATTGCAAAGAACGTGGTAAGAGCGTTCGTTAAGCAATAAACTTATTGTGATGCCAATTCTGTTTACCACTTTCAAATAAAGAGAAGAAAATTCAACATTGAATTTCTCACCTAATACCTGCGCGCTGATGACAGAGGCTTGCACAACAAGAATAAGAGCAAGGATGTAGCAGTTCATTGATGCTGTCGCCGAACAAATCAAACTTGAACTGCTCTGAAAAGGAGACATCGTTTCTTTCATAAAAGAGCTAATCATGCACGGCTATGTCTTACGCATAAGTAAAACGTATTATAGAGTTCGACTCAGAAAACAGAGCTTATGTACGGTTATCGCGTATTTTAGATTGAGCCTAACATTTAAAAGAAGCTTGTAAAACACTGATGTAAATGCAAATAATTTCGAAACTTAACCTTTACACTTGCACAGCTTATAATTGTTATCCTTCCAAGTACTCTGCAGTCGGCTTTTCATTGCGACTATTTTCAGAGGAAACAGTCATAGGAAAGAAAATGACGTTTTTTATCACGACGACATGGGCTACTATGGAAGACTTGAATAAATATTTCATCAACTGTTTCGGGCCTCCTGGGACCTATTTCTTGGAACTGCTGCAATCGAGGTTAGTGCGTAGACTATGCAGTTGAGGCGAGCGCAAGAAAAATGACCGATCATCGCACTCAGCCCAACTGCAATTGCAGCAGTTGTAAAAGTACTATGAAATAAGTCCTTGTTGGCCGCCGACCGCAACTGACTCTCATCCATCGACAGCGGACGAGCTTTTACGCATGAAGCTAACAAACAATTCTAGCCACCTGAGCATGCAATAGCCTTTTTGATAATTTAATCCTGTGACATGAATAATGACTTAACGTTCTCAGAGGGGATGAGCACACTTTGAAGGAAAAGGCCGCCGTTTGCATAAGTATTGTTTATTCCGTTTGAGGCGCACAAATGAATACGTAATGATGTCAAAAGAACAGCAAATATGCGACATGCGTCATGCG
This sequence comes from Plectus sambesii, assembly GCA_002796945.1. Lineage (NCBI taxonomy): Eukaryota > Metazoa > Nematoda > Chromadorea > Plectida > Plectidae > Plectus > Plectus sambesii. The sequence goes on along the minus strand of NIUQ01000459.1, from coordinate 11,497 downwards.
CAGTACTGTAGTGGTCGGAAAGGAGCCAACATTTTGGAATGCACTTATACAAACCAGCGAGCAGCCACGCGAACGTTAGGGCATTGTACAGTCGAAACCGGATAAGCGCACAACCCGGATAAGTACACATTTAGTATTAGCCCCGTGTGGATGTGCACTTATCCGGTTTTGACTGTAATGGAATGTGCATCGTGATAGCCATCTTTTAAGCTAAAAATCGCCGAGTTCTGCTCAGCGGTTCGCGAGATATGACATTTGTACCCAGTACTAAAATTTTGGTGTGAAGAAAAAAGTAAATATGATCGAGGGCGTACGTTATCGCGCTCGGTTGACTCTCATAAATCCACGACCGCGATTAAATTCGTTCTTCAGCGACTGACGCGTATCCGAGCACACTTTCTTGCTCTTAGTTACAGAATTTACTGCTAAGCATCAAGTTGAGGAACACGGTTAGCGATACAATTTCGTAGTTCAATGCTTATTTCTGTACTTCTCTCAACACACAGATGGCATAAATGGGCACAATGAACAGCGCATGATCACATTTCTTCCAAGGGAGTCAAGCCGAGGGCGATGAGGCATTCGGCGAGGACTTTTCGAGTGAGACTGAGGATGAATAGCCGAGGCACGGCAATTTCTTTGGGTTGGCCGATGACCCTGAGGGGCTTGAGCGCGGAGGCGGAGAGACGAGCGAGCTGGAAGGCGTAGACTACCAACACGCACGGCTGCAGCTGACTGAGACTCTCTTCCAGCGTCGCTTCGAACAGCGACAATCGCTTCATCAGTTCTTTGCCCACATCCGACTCCTCCAACGGGTAATCGACCCAACTTATCTCAAAATCTCCAAATTCTTCTCTGTTTCTTCGCTCGATCCCGCACAGACGCGCGTGCTTCATCTAAAAGGATAACGGTAGAATGAGGGAAAAAGAAATTTAGTTATTAAGACCAGCGCATAGTTTTAACATTCGAAATTTGAAAAATACGCGTAATTATGGGAAAACGTACATATTAAAAATTTAACGTTGAGGTATGCGCTCACCTTAAAGGACCGTTTCAAGTTAACGCGAATTGTGATAACATCATAAGTCACTTTATATTCAAGAGAGTATTATGAATGCATAAACATCATGTATTCTTAGTAACTGAAAGAGAATAAAGTAATTTTACCACGATTACATTTAAATAAGATTAAAGATATCAAGCGCACCTGAATCATGGGGCCGCTGTCGTCTTTGAAATTGAACGCGCGTTCGAAAGAGAATTCGTAGTCAGAAGCGCGTCTGCGTTTCAAATCATTAGCGATAATGGCGGAAAGAGCGAGCTGAAAAGCGACGGATTGGACGTCTTCCTCTTTGGCGACTTTGACGGAGTGAGAATGCAGAATGACGTCATTTGCGAGCCGCACGCCGGCGTCGAGGAGGTCGTCGACGAGTTCCACTCTTCCCGCCCGCGTCGACATTCCCATCACGTGACCAAAGTTCACATGCTCCACCTTCTCCGCCAACTCCCCTTCCCCCATTCGCCTCAGCACCAACTTGAGCTGCTCGAAATGCAACCGCTGTCCGTTCTCCACCACGTAGAGGTACTCGTCGGCGTCGTAGCGTCTCCGCCGGTCGAATATCGCCGCCAACTCGCGCGTCAAGTATAAGGTTGAGTTGTCGGCTTTGCGGAGGAGAGCGTACAGCTCAGAAGAGGACGCGGAGGCGTTGGTATCGACGCTGTTGACGACGCTGTGGACGACACACAAGCCGTCGTCGCGACGCTCGGCGATTCGGCGCTCGATCAGCTGGTCGACCATTTCCTTAGCCGCCGTCACGTGCGCCGACTCGCAGTCCCAGCGGTCGAAGCGGACGTTGAGCATGGCGTAAAAGTGGTTCAAATGCTGACGACTGATCTCGCTGGCCTGCTGCCAAATCGGCCAGTGTTCGTCCGACTTTTGCGCTTCCATCCGCGCAAAGACCTCTCGCGATTCTCGCGCGTAGCGTTCGTCAGTTTGTGCGAGGGTGGCTGAACGAACGTAAGTATCGCGCAGCAGTTTCAGGCGCTTCGATGCGTCTGCGTCATTCCACGCAGAATCGTCGACGAATTTGCGAAAGCCGCGCACCATCAGGCCAATCTGAGAGCCCCAATCACCCAAATAATTGATGGAAGTGACTTCGTGTCCCGCGCTGCGCAGCAAATAGTCGACATATTGACCGATTATCGTCGACCGAAGGTTGCCCACGTGGAATGGCTTGGCGATGTTCGGCGAGCTGAAGTCGATCACGATCTTCTTCTTGGAATGGCCTTTTTGGCGCAGCAGTTCGCGGATTATCGAGCCATTCTTGTGCGCCGTCTGCAGTCGATCCAGGACTGCTCGCATCCTGCTCTCTGGCAAACTGCCAAACGATCAACTAACCAATCAATTTCAAATCGCATGCGTCGGCCGATAAACAGAGACGATATGACAGCAGTGTGTTTGCGATAAAGCTAGCAATCGATCTGTATTGTAACAACATCGCTCCCATTTTAATCACGGTTTATTCGAGCACTGCTTAAACACAGCACACATTGAACTTGTGAGAATACAAAACACAAATAAAGTCAAAATCATCATTAGGTCCGAATGAGTTTTGTCTGCAGTAAAAGCAGTGAACAACCAATAATAATAATATTAAACTTTAAAACATGCAAGAGAAGAATAATACAGGAGAGAATTAAAAGAGAAAGATTGCAATGGGGGAACCCTGCCTCAATAGCCCTCGTCCACTGGTCAACTGCGTCAAAGGTAGCGCAAAGTTGAAAAATTGGCATCGTCAAAGTCAGTCTACCTTATAACAGGCAAGTCAGATCCATAAATTAGGAAAACAATGCACCTATCTAAAAAACAATCGAATAAGTTTCGTTTTTGGATTCGATCCAGAATATTGCTGAAAGAGGAAGAGAAGTGCTTTTTTAGAGAGTGATAGTGATCAATAGGGACAATAACAGTGCATAATATAGAGTACAGCACAAACCGAGCAATTGTCACACGTCAACGAACATAGATACTTCCAATTCTCTGCTGAGTATGAAAATTCATCGACGACTACCGTAATTGCAGGTTCAGTTGTAATGAAAATTTCGTGTACTGCGAGAGAAAAAAATGTTATAAGATACAATAAAAGTCAATTAGAGCGGTTAGGCGTGCCCCGCCTGGAATTTCGGCCTCCTATGTTTAGTGTGGACAAAAATCGTTACATTTTTTAATCGGCCATACCGGTCAAATCTGTCAATCCTCCACTCACCGGTATAAACGATTCCCACTTTACCAGTGTAACCAGTATTTTAAGTAACTCAGCAAAAAACTCGAAGCACAACACCCGCTCAGCAAATGGAAAGGCAACCGTATATATTCCACGTTTTTAAAAGAACGAGAGAGAGAGAAATGGCGATGATCAATTGTGAGCATCACGCTCTTCGGAATGAATGAGCGTCCGTTGGTCGTCCAAGTTGTCATCGACACCGCAACACGACAGGCAGCACCCAATGTCCATGCCGCGCTCCGACATCGCCGGCAACACCGACCGTCTGAACCACGGCCCGATCACCAAGTCGTTGTAGATGAACATGCCCAAGATGAGCAGTCCGAAACCAACGATCTGAAATTTCATTCTCGTCGCCGCAGTGTGCACAGTTCATGACACTTTTATGATTGTTGTTTCAGAGTGTTACGGCATCTTTAGGATTTTACAAATCGCGATATGACTTGTAGAATAGCTAACTTTCAACGATTACTTTTCCTCATGAACTACTCAAAATTCTTCAGAGAAAAACACGCTGCAATGCTTATGCTTTGCTTAGAGTAAGTTAAACTTATTTCGGTGTTAATTAAAACTGACATCGCGACAATGGTAACAGTTAAAAGTAATGAATCGTAGATATATAGCTTATAAAAGTCAACCAATTGAAGGTAAAAGCTGGCCTCCTACCTGAAGCCAAACGAACGTCTGCCAGCCGAGTCCCAGGCAGACGGCCCAGATAACCAGCGTGCGCACGCTGTCGAGTACCATTCGCGTCGTCGCCGACAGCTCCTTCGTCACGCTGATTCCCGCGAAATTGAAAAAGGCGATGCTGAAATGTTTGATTACTCCTGTTGTATTTTAGTCCTCCGCAGGTATTAGGCTTCGGGGTTCGTGCTCAACCGGATGTGTTCCTACTGCGACTAACGTCCTAACGGTTTACTAATACGAGGGGGAGCGATCAGACACAACCGCTCGACAGCCGAACAATAACCCAAGTAGCTTGTACAAATGCATCTTAGCCGATCACTATGATCACACGGTATAACAACTCCCAAATTTGCCAAACAACCAAGAGCTACTATAACGGCAACTCCTTCTATCAGTAACAAGAAAACTTTGACTGAATCAGATAGACTAGTTTAAAAGTTAAGAACGCTTCTTTCTACTAAATTATGAACGTAGTAACAGATAAATTTGACATTCTTAATGAAAAGTGATATTTTTTCAATACAAAGCAAGGACATCTTTGTCATCTAGGGTGCCCAACTCGATTTCTTCACATCTTAAAAAAAAGTGATCATAACAAACCTCGTGATAGTGCCGCTGAGAGCGACGATGATCAAAGGATCTTCGCCCATCTGCTTAAAAGCGAGCCAGACATCTTCCATACGGCCGAAGGGATTCTCGGAGAAAGTGCGGGGCAAGTGGATGTAATACATGGGATACATGAGGACGGTAAGAATCGCCATTCCGTAAATACCTAAAATAATCAATGGACGGTTGAAAATATACATTTCAAATGAGCGTGCGTACCTTCCAGACCAACCGCCAACAGCGCCGGCACGTCGTACTTCATCACGTACTTTTGTTCGTAGACCATTTGAATCGCCACAATAATCTGCGCCATGATAATCAACAAATCACCTGAAAATATTAAGGCCACGATGATATGAGCTCTATAACGTTACTTTGACAAAGCATGAGATTTTATGTGTTACTTGCAAGATAGCATAACAGTATATTGATTGTTTATGTGATTTCAGTAATTTCTTGATTAAAGACATATTGTTTTGTGGTCTTTGTTTATTAAAAAATAACGACTAAAGCGCGGGACATATATTCAAGAAGGTGATCTCGGACTTATTTGTCTAACTGCAAGATATGCTCAATGTTATAAAATTCGACGTCGAATTCGAAAATTTGATGTTTTCCGCTTGAGAGGATTATATCGTGTTCAACATATCGCATGCTATTTAAAATTTTTAACAGGATAATTGCAAGGAACAAACCAGTGATAACGCTGTTGATGTCATCCTTGGACGAATCGGTGCCGAGAGCGATGTCGGCGATTCCGACGACGATGAGACCGGACATGACCAGACCCATGCCGAGCCATTGAAAACCGCGCATAATAGTTCTCAGGAATGCCACTGAGAGGAGACCGGTGAAGATGATCACGGCTCCTGAAAATATAGGATATACTTGATATAGAAGTACAATGCTGCACATTTCGGTCAACGATATTATATTAAATTTGCTGCAAGTTTTTATGATATGTTTTATAATGTTTTGTAATTTAGGCTGTATTAGCAGTATGCCAGCTACTCTGCATCCATTCCTTGACGCATCGCCTTGACAAAAAATTACATCAATCATCAGACAGCTTTACAATATGTTCATCTGACTCAACAGCGTGAATCACACAAATGAATCAGTCAACGCGAGACAGGAATTTTGCCTTCTTCCGTCGATGAGTATTGCAGATAAAAAAGCGAGCAAGTTTATGAAAACAGCAGCGACGCAAGAAGCGATGCATACTTGCAATTTCTTCTTCAACAGTAATCATGGAAATACCATGGGATGTTTCGTGTTAGGTTTTAGAATGAGCACGTTTTGTTGTTCGATCAAGTTATACATCAAGAACGCAAAGCGAAAAGAGCGATTGACTCGGGTCAAGTTTCTGGTTCGAATCCCATCGTTGCAAGGCGCAAAACTAGTTCTCTTGCAACCGATATTTGACAAAGTAGGAGAATAGAAGACAAAACTGACCTCTGAGCATTTGGAAGCTGGAAGCGTGGGTCATGTTGAGACCGACGTACATGATGCTCGTGGCGAGGATGTCGCAGCAGGCGGGCGGGAGGAAGATGAGTACGTTGAAGCGGGGAATGGTCGGCTCGGCCGCATCATCCAACTCATCGATACGACCCAAGTCGCCATCGACGCGTGCTCGTCGATATCGGTACTTGCGGAACAAGTAGACGATCACGAACGCTACGAGACACAGCGATTCTCCGATGAACATGCACAACGCCTGCAAGCAGTGATTCTGTTATCCTCTTCTCTTGGTTAACTTTGCGAATTTAAGCGATTGAAAAGGGGAACTAGGGTTATCTCTAGCTTAAAGGAATGTATTGCATATTGTTTTCATTTGCCTATGAGAAACAGCATGGCGGCGGTAGATTAATTACAAAAAAGATATGGTTCTCATACAACTTTATCATAAGTAGCTGGAAACAATATATGGTATATTTCTTTCTGCGAGATACAATCAAAATTCCTATTTAGCCGGAATTCTCATGCTTTGTAATCTTATTTTAGGCATTAGTTCAAATAAATCAATCGATTGCATAATGAGACGCTAATCACCACACAAATTACGTAGTTACTCCATAAATTGCGTAATATCATTCACGCCGAAACGAGGTATGCGCTCTAACTCTTAAGGCTGGCACAAAAATCAACTATTATAATTATTCCACGAATATGCTGTAATGTTATTCTGTGCTAAATTTTGCAAATTATTCACTTTTCCATCCTGCTTCAAAACTCGCGCGCATGTGTCTAGTTACTGTACGAAAAAGAGCACAGCGCCTACGCAATAACAAAACATGTGAACGTTCGTTCAACTATTTATGAATAACAACTTCTCTTTTGCCTTAGGCTTGGCATGAAAATAGAACTGCAAAGTACCTGAAGGAATGGATGATTGAACGTCTTCCCTTCGGCTTCGAGTCGATCGGCCCATCTGCAAATAGCTTGTTAAGATAAATATTTCATATCACCGGCTGAGAAACGTACTTAGCAGCAAGAGTGTTAATGGATCCAGTGACGACCATAAGTACGGCGAGACATATTTGGAACACCGTCCAATTAGCCATGATGACCACGGGCACAATTCAAATAGATTCTAAACGATATTTTATTTCCGTCTCGCACACAACCGCTGCGCTTGTTGATACGATCACGCGTTGCACGCTTGCAATTCAAAGTGCGACGAGCAAACAATAGTGCAAAGTTCGGCGCTACAACTGTACACACTTTTTGTTTATTCGACAAGCGCACTGCTAGCTCAGTGAAGTCGTGCGGAGGTAGCTGTGAAAGCAAAGACGACATAATTTATGATCAATCCAGGGCCTCGCTAGATGCCTCTCACTATCGATAAGAAATGAGCAACAACAGGATTATTAGCACAGTGAAAGTTCACTTGAGTTACTTGTTATTGCATTGCATTGTCGCGTAGCGATCGAGTGCTATGAATGCACATACAAAATCTATATTTGGATTAAATTTAGGAATGTTAATTTCAACCTTTACACCGGTTTTCGGAAGGGGTGACACGATTTGTACAGAGCAAAAGACAACAAACAGTGCACTTTCTAACTGTGTCCTCTGTTACAGTCGCATAGTAAGTACAAGAAATATGTCTAGAGCACTAATATAAGAGCTAAAAAATCACGTCAGTGGTGGATAATTACGGATATCCATGAGAGATTACGAAAGATGACTGAATCCGCGTGATCTGCGGGAATCAACACGAATACGCGCGTTGCAGGACAAATATTTTCACATTTCGCTGTGGGATGCAGAAAACCAACGCATGTCAAATATGGGTTTACAGGACATAATTGCAGTCACTTTAATGTTGCTCGATCTCCAAGTTCATTAAATACTGCGCTTAGTTTTTAAAAACTGTCCATAGCATCTTCTTAGAAGCTTAATTGAGATAATGAAGAGCGCGTTACAGTAATCGGACAATTGCTGTTCTTAGTGGAGCGCATCTACTGACCACACGCGAGCGCAAAATCATTTTCTAGGAGAATATTTTATACGATTCTATTTTGTTCATTACCTCTTTTTAGGCTTTTATAGATTAAATGAGAGAGAATTCACCTTAATCGCTGACTATTTATCAGTTTAAGTAATAAAATCAGTAGAGTTTCTCAGCCTAATAAAGCGAGCGTAACAGGCCAGGCCAAGAGAATCGAGTTCTAAATGAGTCACGTTGTTTTTACCCTATGATTCCAGTAATATGACCTTTACTCGCCCAGGCGCACCCACACAAATATATGCGCTGTCAAGAATGCTATCAATCTAAAAATTGTGACTTTTTAAAAAGTTTACTTTTTCATTGCTGCACGATGTTAAATTGGGAGTATGCAATTCATTTAGTAAGCTCTCCTGTTGATCGCGATTTATCCTAACTATTTTCACACCTCTTATAGTCGAGAGCGCGGAATAAAAAATTTGACGCAGATTAATCTGTTCTACTTTAGGGTATCAGGAAAGTGTGGGACAACTTTGTTACAGTTGCACTTGTTCCACATCACAATGAAGTCAGGAAAAGTAATGAGAAAGGGCGGAAAGCCGTCTAAGAAGCGAATAATGGGTGGTAAGAAACGAAAAGTAGACGGCCCAATGGAGAAGAAAAAGAAGGGCGTCAGTCTGAACCCGGTGGATCGGAGCAAACTGCGAAAGCTGATGCTGAAACAGCAGGGCGACCAGTTGCAAAAGGAGAATGATTCGAAGCAAAAGTTTGAAAAACCGACGAGCAGCACTCCTGAAGGGGGCGAGCGGAAACGTCGCGCATCTGGATCGTCGGTGGAGTCGGCGGGGTCCATCAAGCGCTCGAAGAAGAAGCGCGTCTCCTTCGCCAACGAGCTGGAACACACGAAGATGCTCGACAGCTTCGACGACTCCATCACGTTGGAGCTGTCGACGTCGACGCCCGGCCGCAGTATCCTCCGCCGCCGCCAGCAGCTGCAAGCGGAAGAAGAGCTGAAGCAGAAAGCGAAGCTGAAGAAGAAGAAGCAGTTGGAGGAGGCGAAGGAGGCAAAGGAGAAGGAGACGGCGGACGCGACTGGAGAGGAGAACGAGAAGGCCGCTGTCAGTGCGGACGTTGGTGATGACCCACCGATGAAGATCAAGTCCAAGCCCAAGATTCAAGTCACGAAAAAGATGAAGGTGACCTGTTGTGTTTTATTTTTTCTAATGGTATTTGGGGTTGTTGTTGGTACTCAATGTGGTGGCCTTATTTAGAACTTAATGTCTTAATACTCTTCGAATGCATGAGTTCATCTACGAACATACATTTTATATATTAAATATCACTGAACAAATATAAACCACATGATTGATCAAACGAATCTTAGTCGATCACTTTGACTGCACGGTGTGACATGACCGAAAAGCAATTCATAATCTTGCCTGATTGCAATCGCTGCTCTGCGACATTCGCTTTCATCCTTGACATTTTCAGGAGAAACTGCTCGCTATGCCCAGAAAGGAACGCAAGGCGTTCATTCGTCAGCTGAAGGCGAAGCGAAAGCCCAATTTTGAAGTCGGAACTCAGTGCAAGTTGCTTTGGGAACAAATTCGCAGGTTTGTGTGGCTTGCTTTTACTGTCGTATAAAAATATTCAATATTGATTAAATAACATAAGCAAATTTTTGACTGTAGTAGAATTTGTTAATACCGGTTTCGCTTATTCGAGTAATTTTGGCCGATCTTCCAGTACCGTTTTATACGAATTTCCTTATAATACTCTGTTTATTAAACCATACATTCTCCTATTCAGCGGGAAGACGCCGAAAGACGAGAAGGACAAGTTGGTGCACGAGTTGTGTGGCGTGGTGAAGGGGAAGGCAAAGACGTTGATCTACGCGCACGACACCTGTCGAGTGATCGAGTGTCTGATGGCGCTTGACCGACCCGGCATTCGGACCATGCTCTTCGAAGAACTCAAGCCTGAGATCGTCCGAATGGCCAAGTCCAAGTACGCCCGGTTCTTCGTCTGGAAGATGCTCAAATACGGGTATGTTCTTTTTTATTACTTATTTCGTTTTACTTTCGATCGATTATTTAAAGATTTCATAATGATCTTCATTACTTAAGATAGCCTATAGCTATGACACGCGCACGAATTTCTTAGTTCATTAATTAGCCAGACTTGCACTTATGCGACTAATATTCTGCTTTTTGCTTTTGTATTTCACGTAACCAATCGAATCGCTCCATATCGCGTGCTTTATTTTACTTAAATCCTACTTTGGAGATACACTTAAGCTTTGTGTCAAATACGAATTTTGTACGCGATATGAATTCAGTCAAATTTGGCCGTGGAATTGATGAAACTGATTTCAGGACACCGCAGCAGCGTTCGTCGATCTGCGAAGCGTTCCGCGGTCACGTGACCACACTTCTGCGGCAAACGTTCGGCTCGGAAGTGCTCGAGTTCGCCTTCAACGACTACGCCAACGCGCAGCAGCGCTCCGACATCGTCGCTGAGCTCTACGGACGCGAATTCACCTACTTCCGCGTTCGTTTTCACTTTTTTATTACTGAATTTAACTGTTAAAGATTTCTTCGTCAGTAATAAGATAGCCTATTTTTGGTCTCAAAGCAGAAAGATTTACAATCAAAACACTAACCGCGCTGTTGGAATGCGAGAAAACTTTAGCAAGAGCACCGTGTTAAAGATTTTTTTCTAAATATTTTTACAACCCTACGCTTTTTGCTATTATTGGCGCAAAAATGTAATAAATGGCATTCTATCGCTTCCATACCTATTTTAACGGAGCTACCACGGTCAGATTAATAGGGAGAACATTTGTTGCTCAACGAAAAGTGCATTATTCCTTGAAGGGTAGTTTCTGACGAAGAAATGTTAAAAATAAATCGGGATTTGATACCCGCACTGCGTGTTCTTTGCACAGTGGCGGCACTAAACTACCCCGAAGAGCATTTGACACCGACTTGATAACTACAATTGCTTGCTAGTGACCCTCATTGTGGACAAAGCTCGGCGCACACTATAGATCCTTATTTCAGCCCGGCAAACCCATCACCCTGCAAGAGATCATCGCGAATGATCCGGCGAAAAAGCCTGCGATCATGCGAAATATGGAAGAGCTCCTCAAAGACATCGTTGACAAGTACGTGTCGTTTTCGTCTTTTTTGCTTCACGGGAATTGGTGCATACATCACTCTTCGTATGATAATCACATGACAAGCATCTAACGCCAGTACAATACATTTAATATCTACCATAGAAAGGGAGGGAAAGTATACTATATTGTAGTCCCTTACTGTGCGGCGCGGAATAATTTGAAACGTGTAAGAAAATTTTGTATTACACGCGATTGCAGTACGTATGAATGTGTGGATTAATTGATTGAACGTTTAGGCCGGCGTTGAAGCACAGCCTCACGCATCGATTGTTGAATGAATTCCTGGAG
>NIUQ01000458.1:0-49601 GCA_002796945.1 Plectus sambesii | reverse complement strand
AGCGTAGAATTCTTGGCAACTTGGCCTCCCTCCGTGCACAACACTGCCTGGACGACGCCGTCTTTCGAGGCGCTGAAAAAGCGTTCATTGATGAAGAGATGTGAAAAGGAATAAAACGGTCCCTATAGGTTCGTGGACTGAAAATGGCTCCCTACCTACATGCACTCTCTGTCCTAAAACGATTCCTATACGTCCTGCTAGACAGAACGTCGCTTCTAAGTGTAGGCAATTTCAGCGACCCTTATGAATGCTGACTATGTTGAATTCGATTAAATTACCTTACTAAAATGGCTGAAATGCAAGAATCTTGACATGTTGGGGCCATGTCCCCAATTTCAATCTAGGAGAACTTATAGGGGCTTTTACAGACTGTAAGTGTCTATAGGAGGCAAATTTCAGTCCACGAACCTATAGTAACCGTTTTCATTATCTATAGGGCCTGGATTAAATTCTAATCGCAAATAAAGGAATGCACCGTACCGAATAACGTATTCCATTTTCATCGCGACCATGATAACGAGCGCATCGCCCTGCTTCACCTGATCGCCGGCCTTCACGTTGATCTTCTCAATAACGCCAGGCTGCAAAGAAACATCATTGTCTTCTCTAAATTCCCTTCACAGTAGCTCACCATTGGCGCGATCATGCCGCCGGAGGCAACGGCGCCGCCGACAGACTCGCGAACCCATTTGGGCGCCGGTCGTTCGAACTCAAATTGTCCGTCTTGCGTGAAGAGCGTGACGTTATCGGCGATCCAAACGGCGGTGACTTTGCGGGATTCGCCGGCTACTTCGACGCAGTACTCGAAGGACTGCTGCGCGCTGTCGGACCGACCGGACAACGTGTTCACGGTGACCAACTCGGAGTGACCATCGATGTGGACGGTATACGAGCCGTCCTTGTTAAAATCGACCGCCACCGACTGATCGCCCAGCCGAATCATCTGCTTATTCGGGAGGTTGACTCGGAAGCCGTCGAGCTTGCTGAACGGATCGTTGGGGTTGAAGTCGGGCTGGCCGATGACCTCGGCGAGCTCGTGCAGCACGAAGGCCACCGACGCCTCGGCGAGGACAGCGAACGACGGCTTCTTCTTCTCGGGGAACAGGTCGCGCTCGTGGTCGGGAATAAAGTCGGTGTACACTTTGCCGGCTTGGAACTTGGGGTGAGTGAGGACGGAGCGGACAAAGTTGACGTTGGTCTTGAGGCCGACCACGTGCGTCTCGGCGAGCGTCGTTTCGAGTCGGCGCACGGCGGACAGGCGGTCGGGACCCCAAACGACGATCTTGGCGATCATGGGGTCGTAGTGGACGCTGACCTGGTCGCCTTGAGAGACGCCGGTCTCGACGCGAACGGAAGGGCCGACTTCGGGGAAGCGGAGGTAGGGAAGGGGACCGGCGCCGGGCATGAAATTGTTGTCGGGGTCTTCGGCGTAGATGCGCGACTCGATCGCATGGCCGTTCAGCTTGATCTGCGACTGGTCGATGATCGGCAGCTTCTCGCCTTGAGCCACCCGCAGCTGCCACTCTACCAAGTCCGTACCCGTAATCATCTCCGACACGCAGTGCTCCACCTAAACGCGCGCTAATTTTCATTCCGTTTCTTCCATTGAGACTATTTTCTAGGCGATTACGGCGTTAAATATCTTTTGAAAAGTTCAAAACAGGACTGCATAGAGCGTTGGATACGGCATCCAGCGGGTATTTTTGCAAGAAATATAATTTAATAAAGTTGTTACGATACCGTTTATATTCCGATGCTTTCTATTAGGTCCAAAACTGTGGGTGGAGCTAAGCGTACGATTATCAAGCATGTGTAATTTACTGTTCCCTTTATTATTACAAAGTCTAAAACTTCCTGAAGTATCCTCGACGCCTAAGGGAGCAAATATTCTTTCAAGAAAAGTGACTTTGCTTCAAAAGCGTGTCGTATTTGAGCACGCGACTAAGTGAAGCAGAATCATTCAAGTCAAAGGTGCACTTTGACTTTACGAATAGCGCACGGTGTGAAAAGTAATGCAAAGCGAAAGAAAGAAAATAGGTTCGAACCTGAAGTCGCGTGTTCATCTCCATGAAGAAGAATTTCTCAGAGGAGTCCATGATGAACTCGACAGTGCCGGCGCCGACGTAGTGAACGGCTCGAGCGGCCTTCACTGCCGCTTCGCCCAAATATCGACGCGTTTCGGGGGAGATTAGCGGCGCCGGCGCCTCTTCGATGACCTTCTGATGTCTTCGTTGAATACTGCAGTCGCGCTCGTAAAGATACACGTAGTTGTCGTGACTGTCGCCAAACACCTGCGTAACGATATGCCATTAATTATACAGAAAGAATTAAACAATCGTCACTCATATAGAACAGATGTTCCAAAATCACTCAATGCAGTGATTTCCCATAGATTTCTACTTTTTCGCAACGAAACGGTTGATTTTGAGACCCTGTTTTACAGGAGCGCCAAAGAATACACCCACACTAAGCGCGCCTACCTGTACTTCTACGTGGCGGGGGTTTTCAACAAACTTCTCGACAAGCATTTCGTCATTGCCGAACGACTTTTTGGCCTCGCGTCTCGCCGACTCCAACTGTTGAGCAAATTCAGCTTCAGAACGAGCGATGCGCATTCCTATAAAGAAGAGTTGAAGGCTGAATGATTCGCGAAGTTTTGCAGTTGCGAACCTTTGCCGCCACCGCCGTAGACTGCTTTGAGCATGACTGGATAACCAATGCGCTGCGACTCCTGCCTCAGTCTGTAACCATCGAATATATTCAAAATTCGTCATCGTTGCAATCAATTTAGTTACACTAGCGTCTTAATAGGATGCAGAGATGGAGAAATTGAATGCAAGATTAACGAAACTGAATGCAAAAGTACCGATTTATAATGAAATACCGTGTAAATGGCCGAAAAATTCAAAAAATCCTACCGTTCATCCGACTGCTCGGTGCCGTGGTAGCCCAAGACGACGGGCACGCCGGCATCGCTCATGATCTGCTTGGCGGTGTTCTTGATGCCCATGTCCCGAATGGCCGACGACGGAGGACCCACAAAGATTACATTTTCCGCCTGGCATTTGTCCGCGAACACTGCGTTCTCGCTCAAGAAGCCGTAGCCAGGGTGGATCGCCTGCAATCATCGTAATGATAGAAATCCTATCAAACTTATTTACGATCAGGATATAATGGTAATTCTTCGTTAATCTGACAGAGTTACACCGCTATTCATCATACTTCGTCACTTTTGCATCGTATATCGTACCCCTTGCATTCCTTTTCGTCAAATTACGGTCCTAATCGAATGCAAGGGTTACAAAATATAATGCAAAGTGACGAATTATGATGAATGGCGGTGTATTTCTCCAGTACAAGTGTCTTTACGCAGACTAACACCCACCTGAGCTCCGGCCTTTTTCGCTACAGCTAAGATTTTGTCCATACGCAGATAGCTCTCAGCTGACGGCGGAGGACCGATGCAGTAGGCTTCGTCGGCCGTGGCGACGTGCAGGGCGGCGCGGTCCGCTTCCGAATATACTGCCACTGTTCGAATGCCCAGCTTGCGCGCAGTCTTCATGACACGACACGCGATCTCGCCTCGGTTCGCGATCAGCAGCTTCGAAATAGGTCGAAACTCCGCCGGGTTGTGGCGCCATCTTGCTTGTTGTAGGCGCAGTCGACTGCATCCTGCGATTCGCAAGTGAACCACTCGAGTCAACGACATGCTCTATTCCGGGGAATCTTTGACCGGTTGAGCAACTGAAAAATTGTTGCAATTGCATGCAGATATTAAACACTGACAGCAAATTTGCTAAATATTATCAATTAGCTAATTGGTGCGAGTTATATTTTCAAATCTGTCACATCGCGCGGAAATATATCAATTTGCTACAGCTGCCTATTGATTCTTTGATCTCGCGTGCATGCAATCAAATAGAGTTTTCATTACAAGTCACACATCTCAAAATCGGTTTAGGCTGCGACTTATTTATTGTCAGCGTCTAAATGAGAATGTTCGCAGGGAAGCACACACTTTTACACGTCTCGCGATTGCGAACAACTGGCGCGCGCGCGCACGAAGAGGAGTTGAACGACTGCTCGCAGTTCATTTCGAAGCTGCCTAAACTTAAAAGTTAATGGCAGTTAATTAGTTTTCTGAAGGAGCAGAAATGGTGGACGAATCGTCGCTTCAAACGGCGCTCGCTCTCCCCGGCTTCGCTGGTGAGTTCCTGATTGATTTAGGATTGATTTAATCATTTGTTACACATGCCGCTCCATTTGATGACATTTTGACGCTTTTTTTCTCAGATGACACACTGCCGTTTTAATGCGAACGCATTTCTTTTCAGCGCCTCGAGTGCGTTACTTCGAGCCGGCTGGTCTTTTCTACGAATGTCGTTTGCTGCGGGATAAATTAACGCTGGGCGAAGATGTCGGCTCAGTGTTGTCGGCAGCGGCGTTGGCGTCGGTGTTGGCGTCGCGAAGCGGCGACAGCAGCGAGGAGCAGAGTAGAAGCACGTCGCCGGAGCCGGGAGCGAAAGATTGGCTGGACGCAGACGACGCCAAGTACGAAAAATATCTCAAGAACCTCGACCCGTCTGATTGCAACTCGCAAGACCACTACAAAGTGCTCGGGATCTCCAAGCTGCGATGGCGCGCGACCGAAGGTCAAATTAGGACTGCGTGTAAGTGCTTGCCGTTTTTATTGTTACTCACTTCTTCTATTTTAATCATTAAATTAGTTGGAATGATTTCGCAGAAAAAGCTCTTTATCGAAAAGTTTCGTTGCGCTTGTATATATTATTGATTATTGCATGTGCAGATCGGCAGAAAGTGTTACGGCACCACCCAGACAAGCGGCGGCATCGGGGGGTAGCAGTGAAGAACCAAGAAGAGGACTACTTCACGTGTATCACGAAGGCATACGAACAGTTGGGTCTTTCGGAGCAGAAGCGACGGGCGTACGATTCATGCGACCCCTCCTTCGACGATACGATCCCCGCTGCATCGGCTGTTACTGCCGAGAATTTCTACGATGTGCTTGCACCGGTGTTCGAGCGAAATGCAAGGTGCCAATGCCATTCGCCCCTTCTTGTCATTCATTGCTCATAGGTGTATGATTTAGGTGGTCGACGGATACGAGAGTACCCTCTTTCGGCGACCAAGACAGCGCCAAAGAGGACGTGGACGAATTTTATTCGTTTTGGTTCGACTTCAAGTCGTGGCGAGAATACTCCTACTTGGACGAGGAGGATAAAGAGAAGGGAGAAGAGTGAGTGCATTTAAAAGATATCCGTGCATTTTTAAAATGCAGAATTTATGAATCGTGTGGCATTGCGATGCGCGCAATTACTAAGGAGTAATTATAGCTTACTTGGTGACTTCATACATTACCGCACCTTGCTGTCTGATTTCGAATTGTGAACGAGATCCCCGATCATGATCGCTACACGTACTCATAAATTGTCCCATCAAAAGGAGTTATAGTCTACATCGGGTCCAAGCTCAACATAAAATTAAAAAGCATCGATGCTGATGCGTGCGTGAAGCGATCAGGGTCGTCGATCTCGCAACGACATATCCCTTCAGTTCGATATTAGCAAATATAAATTATGTAATATAAAACTAATGGATAATGTTTTAGTCGATGGGAACGGCGAGAGATCGAAAAGATCAACAGAGTGGAGCGAGAGAAGCGACGCAAGAAGGAGACGAAGCGAATTAGGACGCTCGTGGAAATGGCGTACGCGGCGGACCCGCGTGTGGCTAAGTTCCGACAGGAAGAGAAAGACCGCAAAGAGGAGGGAAAACGTGCGAAGAAGGACGCGCAGCGCGCCAAGCGCGACGCCGAGGAACGCGAACGTCGCGAAGCCGAAGAGGCCGAACGTGCTCGCCTTCAGGCCGAGGAAGAAGTCGATCGTCTGCGTCGCGAGGAGGACCGCAAGGCCAAGGAGGCCCAGAAGAAGCTCCTTCAGAAGGAACGAAGACGCCTCAAGCAGTTGGCTCAGGTTAGAATCTTACGCCAATTTACTGTCAGAATTTCTTAGTCAGTAACAGAGAGACGCAGGGAATATCATTCTACGCTTAGTGGAGAAAGATAAATTGAGCACGTTCGCTGCGTGATTCATGCTATTAACCTGTATCGCTACGGAACCATCATTTTATCTTCTTGTTATTGACCAAGTTATTCGGGAACTTCACAAAATCGCGCACTTTTAAATGCAAAAGTACGTGATGAAGCTAACGGTTTGTACTTTTCAGGAGAACAACTATTACACAGATTCGCCGTCGGAGCATCTGGCTCGCACAGAAGACGTAGCAAAGATGTGCGAGGTGTTTTCTATGGAAAAATTAAAGTCGCTCAACGATCATCTGCAATCTCCGAATGGAGTGTCAGCCCCCGAATGCTTTGCTCAACACGTACGTTCCACATCGTTTATTTGATCTCTGAACAATCTCTTTTTTTAGATCGCGGAGGTCCATAATGAGCTTGAAGCTCGCAGCGCCGAGTTGATGGAGAACAGCAAGACTACTAAGACTGAAAACCCCGGATCTGCGCTTCCCAACTGGACCACCGATGAAACTAGAGTGCTCGTTAAAGCCGTCAGTATGTTCCCGCCGGGAACGCTGTCCAGGTTGGTCTTTACTTTCTTTAAGTCGTTTACTACTCAGTCATTAACAAATTTAAAGCGTTTTATTCAGCTTTCAAAGAGCTATTTATATTTAAACCATTTCTCTTTTAACTTTTTATTTTGATTTGAAATAAAAAAGTGTTCAATTGAGAATCGTATATAACTATTGCTTGCTCGCAAGTTATTCTTAATTATTTTATTATTGACAATTTGCAGGTGGGATGTGATTGCTAACTATGTGAACGAGCATCGGAAAGACACCACACTCAAACCGAAGACTGAGCGCGACGTTGTCAAACAAGTTAAAGCCATTCAGAAAATGGGTATGGTTTGCTCTCGAGAAGACTATACTACCCTCCGCACACTCACAAAACCCGTTAATATTATATGCTTAAGCTCGAGGAGCAGTAATAAAAATTGGCTTGATTAATTGTTTGTAATGAAAGTATTGCGATACAGGCGCTAATGCGTAATTGAAGCTTACCGAATGTTTAAATTTCCACGGGAGTTGTGCTGGTTTAATTGCGGGATGCGAAACAGCCTAATTGTCATTTGCACATATCTGACTTAACCGTAGGGCAAGGCTGGCAAAGATGCGGAGGCTAGTATAATCGCGAAGACGCCGAGCATAAATGTCGTTTTAGAAGCGTCGGCGAAGGAGAAGATCACAGCCGGCGGCGGCCAAAACAAGCTGGGCGGAGGCATCTTGTTGGAGCCGCAGGCGGTAGTGACTAACGGCACGTCGGAGCAGTCGATGGAGGGGGAGAAGGCGGCGGCGGCGACGAATTGGTCGGCGGACGAGCAGAAACTCTTCGAGCAGGCCCTCAAGACGTACTCGTCCAACGTGGCCGATCGCTGGGATCGAATCGCCGAGTGCGTCCCCGGCAAGACCAAGAAGGACTGCATGCGGAGGTTCAAGGAGCTCGCCGAACTCGTCAAAGCCAAGAAGGCCGCCCAGGAGAAGGCCAAGTAGATAACCACCAACACCACCTGTTCGCTCGTCCACTCTCACACCCGATCGATTGTGCCTTTCCTTCGCGCTCTACTCTGAGGCGCGAGAAATTGATCTGGTTTTGAATGAGTTCTTTCTGCTGATTCTTAACGGATCGTGTTGATATTGTTGATGCTGCTTCATTGTTCCGGTGTTAGATGTTAAAAGGCTGATTTGCGAAAGATTCGGCGCTGTGGCTCTTCGTTGTTTGCGCGTTGAGATCCGCCTAATTTATGGCGCACAATTAATGACAGATCTCAGCAATTCTGCTTTCGATCGGACTGAAATTTTCTCCCAGCGAAAAACATGCTTGGTTAAAATTTCACGTCGTGTATTACTTATTGCTGTAGAAATGTGCTAGAGTTCATTTTTGTGCGCTGTAAAGAGTCGTCGCAAATCAGCCGAAACAAATTCCATTGTTACGACATCTTTACATCGTAAGGAATACCAGTCTATGTGTGCGTAATATTAACATAATCCGTTTTAGTCGAAAAAGGAACATTTAATACCTCGATCAATTTCTGGCGCCATCCTCTGTTTTTCCTTTCTCGTGCGAGTGGCATAGTGTCCGTCGGGACTGATAATTGGCTCGTTCGTCCGTGATAAAGATTGCTGACACGATTTCATTTTCTCTGACTGGTGCGTGGTGTAACCGGCGAGTGAGGCGTCCAGTTTTGCGGGGCGCCTGCCGCGACTTCGAAGTCGAAGTCGTATCGCGAAATTGCATTGACGCGCTCCATCGACGCGAGAAAAGAAAAGTCTCGTTCGTGCGACCTTTGTTTCGAACGTTCTTCTTCGTAACCGGCGTTCGATTTTCCTTTTCGGCCCTTCACCGCAGAACGATGGCGCGTTCTGTGCGCTTCTCAGACGCCCTCTCCATCATGGCCATCTCCAACGCCCAGCCATCCGTCGGTCGACGAACTTCTCTCTGCGATTCCGTTTCTCAGTCAAACCCTTTCTCTTATGAGAGCTCTCCCTTCAACCCCCTCGATCTCCGCACCGCCGCCAGTGTCGGTGACCTGGAGTCTGTCAAGAATATGATGTAAGTATATTAATGTGGTGGAAGTGATAATTTTAATTATAAATTGTTTTTATCTGCGTATGTTAAAAAACGAAGCGAATTGCATTAATATTGTGATTAACTTGTCTCAAAGCAGCCTTGTTATACTTAGTTATTAACATCTACGGTTCACTCTTCAGAGCGACGAGCGATCGGAGTTTCCTCTTAAGTTATACGAATTTGTCATTCAAAAGACGTTTTCAGTTTTCTCTGACTTTCATTACAGTACAGGACTGATTAAAGTTGCATTAAAGAAATGAATATGATAAAATTTATACTTATTACGACTAGCATAATACATAATCCGTAAATATCTATAATGGTTGGCGAAACTGGCCAGATTATTTCATAAGCGAGCACTGTCAAATCTTAATAATGTGACGCAGTCGAATTAGAAGGGAACGTTATGCTTGTAGACAGCGCTGCGATGTCAACGAACCGAACGAGGGCGGCTGGACGGCGCTGATGTACGCGGCATATTTGGGCCACGACGCCGTCTGCTCCTATTTGCTCGATAGCGGCGCCAAAGTCGACCAGCGCAATCACCGTCTTCAGACGCCCTTGATGCTCGCAGCCACCTGCGGCAATCACACCACCATCCGCCTGCTGCTCAAGGTATTGCCGACGTTCACCAAGAATGATAGTCGTTCTTTGGTTTTAGCGTTCTTAAATTAATTGGAAGAAACGCTATCGACTTTCGAAGCAGTTCGCATTATTCAATCTAAGATTTCTTGTTACTGATAGAAAATTTTGACTGCAGATACTCAAATTTACCTTCTCTACCTACCGATTGAGAGATTTTGACAATAATTCATATGGTGTTTATATCCGTAATTTCATTAGTCATCTACAAGAAAAGGCAGTGTATTGTAAAGTAGCAATAAAGGTTAATAGCGTAGATCCCCGCAGCGAATGTGTTCCATTTAGTTTCCTCCACTAAGCGTGCTATGGTTTTCTTTTCGCCTCTCTGTTATTGACTAACAAATTTGTACTATAACTCGTTCCACGCAAGTTGCTAGCTCGCCGGTTGTGAGGCGGACTTGACGTACGTAGGTGACTTTCAGTATCACGCGGATCTGCACGCGACGGACGTGAACGGCTGGACGGCGCTGTTCTATGGCGCCTCTTCGTCGCAGGTGTACGTCGTGGAGACGCTTCTCGAGGCTGGGGCCAGTCCTAATCAGCCTGATTTTCAAGGCTGCACCGCCTTTTTGCTCGCTTGCTCCGAAGGACACGAACTCATCGTTACCTCTTGCATGCAATACGTAAGCTNCGAGAATGTTCCATAGGTGGTCCTTTGGTAAGTGCGCATAGACAGCATTGGAGACCCAGTCGATCTTTAAGTTTTTCTGTTATTATTTTTGAATATTCTTCTTCAAATAAATCCTTATGGCCTGATAGCACGATGTGTACATTTGTCAAGTCAGACTTTGTAACAGTAATCGATCATCGTTGGTTGCTTCAAGGCTTTCCGTATAAACATTTAAAACTTTAGTAAGGATACTTTCCCAGCCAAATTAATGTGAAAATTGTCCTTTTTTACTTCAAAATTGTCCTTGTTAAACTTGAATTGGTATAGATGCGTTCGGTTTGCGCAGACTGAAAAATCGTTAGAGTGATCGACTTTGTCACCGCTGTACTGCACTGTACCGGTTCTGACGCATTTTTTTGTCGCGATCAGAATGCTGATACTCGTGGCGTGATCTTAATCATAATTGTAAAGGGACTGCTCACAGGGCGAATTCCACAGTTCCCTCAATACTGTATTCGTACAGTGTCGCCTAATCGTACACACTCGTTCTGAGACGGCTTTGTAGCGCACTTTATCAGCTCTTTTCTTGTTGCTTCTCTGTGCATACCAGCATGACATTCCATGGAATACCAGTTGAAGTGATCCCATGATCCCGATGCCCCCAGATCCAGAATCAGGGTATCGTGTCAGAAAAGTAGCGCGAATTATTGATCTACTGACGTATTACACCCCTTTATCTGCATATGATCTAATCAAACTATTAATTATAAAGGACAAATCTGATTAAACTATAAATTGACAAAAATACCTAATCAAATCAAATGAGATGTAAGTATCGATTCAGGGAGCCGATCTAACCTGGCGAACGACAAATGGTGAAACTGCGCGCGCATTGGCGGCGATCAACGGCCACACGAAGGTGGTCGCGATGCTGGACGACCCGATCAAGACGACGGCCACTCCACCGCCGATCATTCACACGCGCGAATCGTCCACTTCGTCCGACGAGTACAAAAAGCGAAGCGAACATGTAAACACTCTCTTTGCTTTATTCCTCTCTCAATGCGAAAACTTGCCCGCTTTAGCTGCCTCAAGGCATTCTGCATAAACCGTTGGCGGCGGTAACGCCGATGCACGACCAGCAAGTTTCCTTTGTCGTGTAAGTTTTTCACCTTTTTTCGGTTCACGTTAGGGTGTTCGACGATTACTGTGCTTGATGATTATTATGTTTTTCAGCAAGCCGCCCTCGCCAGTTCCGAATCGACCCACCACTTTGGCGGAGTTTCTGGGCGCGCTCAAGTTGGAGAAGTACTTGCACACTTTCGAAGAGCAGAAGGTCGACCTGCAGCTCTTCTTGCAGCTCAGCGACGCCGACCTCAGCGAACTCGGCATCAAGTATGTCTTGTTGTATTGTTTGCGGAAAAAACTAAAACCGCGCCCTATAAATACTTAAAATGCGCCCTATGTTTTTTTCAGTATGTTAAGGTCAAACATAGGGCGCGTTTTAATTTTTTTCCTTTGTTTGCTAAGGGTGGCCGGAGTTCGCTATTAATACAGTGTACGGCAAAACTACGTGCCGTTTTTAAACATGTTTTAACTTAAAAAACTGCACGTATTTTTGCCACACCCTGTAGAAAAGAGACTCAACGGCCTTCGACAGACATAGTAATAAGATTCTTGTTCAGGTTGTTCGGTCCGCGAAAGAAAATCTCGAATGCGATCGCTCGCTACCATTCTCAAGGCCCAATCTCCGGCGATTACGAATCTCAGCTCGCCTACGCCAACTATCAGCGGCAGAGATCTGAAGAGCACAAGTATACGGCCGAGAAAGTCAGTCCTTCGAGAAATACATTTATCTGCGTGATAAAAATGTCTCCATTAGCCGAACCATTATCATTCGAGCTATTAAAATATACAGTCTTTTATCATAATTCAGACTTGCGAATGGGTACTCGAATCCCTTTTAAGTAAGTCTACCGTGTATGACCGAATAGAACTCCTTTCAAATAGACCCCTTCTTAAAGGAATTGGAAAAAGAGCCTCCTCTGACTTTTATCGTCCATATTCGCTACGTGTGTCCATCAGATCCGATTGAAGGCTGAGAGGGGCTATTCAAGCATTATTGATTCTTGTCTTTGATCATTCTATTCTCTACACCATCTTACATCGCCGACGAATGAGAAATATATATCTTTGCAGTTAGCGAAGGAGTTGATGCACGTGCAGGAGGAAATGCAGCGAGTGGAAGAAGACCTACGGCTGGCCCGTCGGCAAGTGAACGAGCAGCAGAAGGCGTTGCATGTGTGCAGCGCGGCCACCAAGGAATCTCGTCTGGCGACTCACAAGGCCTTGTCGCTCCTCCGCAAGACCGTCGACCCCCCGCCTGTCGATCTGCGTCAGCAAGTCGAAGCTTGCCTCGCCAAAATCGCCGCCAACTGCGATCGGCAGTCTCTCAAGTTGGTCGAAATTGGCGTTAGTTAAAGGTATGCTGCTGGAGACTGCCCTCTTCACCTACCCATCGCCGCCTTTGTCACAAGAGCCTAATAGCAGTACGTCGGTTTGGCTTCTTCTATAGAACATCCGAACGAAATGTTGCGTCTCGCTTTAATCAGACATCCGCGCTGTGTGTGGAAGGTCTCGAGAGGAAGCTAAATTGACGTACTGCTGTTCAGCACTTGTGCCTGTATTTGTCCGTATTTGTGCCTTACCGCTGATCAACGTTGTACCTTGCCATGTTCTACTCTGCGCTTCGTTTGTGCCATATGCAATCAATGAGATTCTGTGTCAACCGACTGACTTGTCCTATAAAAAGCAAAATGAACAAAAATAGAGTAATCTGTCTGTGAGAAGTGAAGTGATTCGAAACTCGTGTATAATCTTGCCGTCAGCAGCCTTTCGTGTGTCACTTAGATCTGTTCGTGCGTAGTACGCGTCATGGCCGCTGATCGAATCAAACTCCAAGCAAAATGAGCCGGTTCCATAATCATTTCCTAAGTCATTCTTAAGTTATGCACTACTTAAACCCATTATGAAGCATAGCGCTGAGCATTGCTATGAATTGCCTAACTTTAGGAAACGATTATGGAACCGGCCCAATGAGAGCTTTCGTCCCTTCTTTTTGTCATTTACTATTATTTTATCAAAAAATGCCTCAATTCGATATTTTTGTTGCGCATTCTACGCAAAACTATTCCACATCTCGAGTAGAAACTATTCAGAGTACCAAATTCAAACCTTTCGCCGAATTCTGAATGTCTTTATTGATTTTTGCGTAACGTGCGGCGCGCTGGAGTATCACTCAACGGCTATGACGCGCACTAGCCACTTCGTCGGTTGTGTCATCCATATCTGCCTTTGTATACTGTTGTTGCTCACAACTTTGTTGCTGGACATTGTATGCAGTCATTCGCCTTGTGTTGTGTGTCTTACTCAGGTTTGATCGCTGTCAACCACTATGCAGCTATAGTTGCCATGTCGGCCCGTTCGCTTCACTGTCTATACGTCGAAAGAATAAACGTCATTCGTCCGTCTTTCGCGGCTCAACCTTCTTACACGCACAATTTCTTCGTCAGAAAACTACAAAGTATAGAATCGCAATATTCATACGGTTATATCAGCTAATCCTTCCCGCTTCTTATCCTTGACACAATGTTAGTCGCTTACTGACGTTTGATTTCTAACCCACTTTTACCCAACGAGCTATTACAGCTGAAACTGCATAGAAAATATTCAAGCGTCTGTTAAAGTTTTGAAGCGCAAAATTGCCGTAGGCTCTGCTGTGCTATTCTACCAATAAAATCCACTAAATTTTCTATTCATTACTGTATATCAGACGTTGCATCGTCATTTCTCATCACACAGTGTGGAGTCCCTGTATAGTGCTGATCGATATTTGTTTAGTGACAGTTCTCGGTATGCGCTTTCATTGACATCGATTAACGAGTATTATTCGAAAGGAATATTTGAGACATGGGATAGCAAATACAATATAGCCATAGTCTGCACGGGTGATATGAAGCGATCAGGTCAACGTGTGATCGAATACACTATTTAGTAAGTAGACTTCGGCGTTCATGATCTTCATGAACAGATTTGAACGACCTCGCAAATCCCAAGCGGCGGTATACCCGCCACTAACGCATTGTAGAGAGCGTGCATGAAACGGTCGACCAAAGCTTTGCATGTATCCTGCATGTTTGACTGCTGGTTGCAGTAGGCATGCATAACCACTTGAAGGTCGAGCTGAGCAAACAGAACTGATTTTTTAGCGCACCGATGATCAAAAATTAGCCGCGTTTACCTCAGCCATCGTCGGAGCAAGTGGTTCGGCAAATGTCATCAAGCCGACGCACATGGTGCATCCCGCCGATAGCTAAATTGTCGCGTTAACAAGAATGCTCGTTCAAGTAGCAGCGTTCCAAATATTCAATCGATAATCCTATGCTTTGCACAAATTGAACTACTATCTAGTGCTGGAGTATCGATTTACCATTTGGAACGCTGTCATATTGGCGGCAACCTACCTGACCCGACGATTCTTTAAGAATCCCGAGCAATATTACGAGAACTGAAATGTTCAGGCAACAATTCTTTGGAATGATACTCTGATATTTAACTGTGCTTACCAGTACAAGCCAAGAAGCGATTCATTGCAGCTACTGTACAATAGTTGGCAAAAATAAGAGCAGTCAATTGAAACGGCTAGTGCTTTATCTAACAGAACAGGGCACAAAAACGTCCAGGTGGTCAGTATCACACTAATAGCTCTGTATCATGCGTTAGATGACGTTTACGAAGTGCACGCTCTAATGTCAAGGCAGATTGCATGGGGTAGAGGCGGACTGCTTTGCAGGAACATCCCAAAGATGAAGTGCATGAACCGGTCCACCATGTCTTTGCACAAATTCTGCAGGCCCGATTGTTCATTGCAGTAAGCATGCATCAGCACTTGTAGATCAGCCTAAAATGCGTTTGCAAGCAGTGAATCGCAATAAATCTTTTCCCTTTCAATTGAACATCGGCTCATAATGTAGGGAAGAACTGGGATTTAACCACAACGGTGAATTAAGATTTTAACATCGTTTAAAAAACTTATTCAATTTGTAGCATTGATTAGTATTACAATCACCTGAATTAGGTAAAGTTTTAAAAACGATCATTAACTACGCTTTATTGTTAAAGATATTGTATTTTTAATAGCAAATTGTCCTGTTCTTATCTGGCTTCAGTTCCTTTTTTACAAAATAATAACTGTGACCACTATCTTCTGAATATGGTAAACAATGCACAAAATTGAGGTCTCTACCCAAAAACACTTTGTAATCCGAATAGTTAATTTAACTTGCTTACTTCTTGCATGTTAATGGGTGCTCTGGCGTATGGCTCAGCGAAGGCGATCACTCCAGTACACACCGTACATATTACTGATGATTGCTGGAAAAAAATGACATCAATCAGAACAGATTGCATTATTACATTCTAAACTCGACACCTGAGCAGACGATAGGGCGAGCGCTTGCAGCAATATGACCAGACCTAAAATTTTCATGTTAATATCACAAACAAAGCTAAAAACGTACCGAGAAAAACGAAAAGACGATTCATAATTGCTTATGTTCCACGCGTCAATGAATATTGTTGAGCACTAAGAACTGCGCATGGGCGTCTAAGAGGACGATCGTTCAACCCTTTGTTAACGCAACAGGTGCTCCCTATCCCACAGCGCGCAGTCAACGCTCTAAGTATTTCGATATCAAAAACGATCGAATGAAAACGCCTATGAAGGAATTTTAGAATACAAGCATATGATTGTGTCATCAGCCTGCATTTGTTCTTGTAATGATCGTCGCGAAAAAGCGAGGGCGCCATCATCTGAAGAACGCGCAGAAAATGCAACAAAGATGCGATAATTTCATGGAAACGATAAACGCTAGCGCATGAGCTGCAAACCGTCTTGCTGCTCCGTAATTCAACGATTATAGGTAAACCGGGGCCGATTTTTTCGTCGCATATATCATTATATCCTAGGGCCATTATGTGGCGCGCCTTTTACGCCTGCATGTTCGTTCAAATTTTGAACAATCGTTTGGATAGGACAGGAACTTTAATTTCCGGCGGAAATATAGGACTAATATGCAGCAGAGAAGAGCTCCGGCGACTTATACATAAAAGCTTCATTAAGAGCTTGGCGGTCGCTGTGTTCCCAGAATATCACAGGCATTTTGTTTATTTTGAAAACTAAATTCCGATCTCGTTCGCTTACTTCCTCTTCATTTTCCCTCATTATAACTATACCGTTCCAACAAATTTCATTTCTGAAAGGCAGCGAAGTACATACACGTGTTCGATCCGCTGATGACGAATTATATAAGTCTTGCGTTTCCTCGTTTAACAAAATATTAGACGCTTCATCTGCGAGAGAACTTGGCCGGTTGTGTTTTTCACACATTCCATTCTGAGAAATAACTTGTTTCGATTGGAAGTCGTTTTCGTGATCTTTTCTCTTGTTGTGTGCAAAGGTATTTATTTCATAAAGGCATTGTAATTATCGCTGGTTCAATTGAAACCTTCTCAGTGATTAAATAAATATATTGACTTAAACTATTATATCAAATCTTCCAACGTTTCACCTAAGTTTACGATGGATATTGTTACTCAAGGATATATCGATTACCGCATCATTGCTGCTTCAACTTACTTATTCATCAATATTTCTGGACTCATTGTTTACATTGTATTTATAATTGCCATTTTAAGAGATCGAAACAATTACAAACAAAGTTTTTATGCTCTTGTTGGACATTTGGCAATAGGAAACATTAGCACGCTTTGTGAAAATTTACTGATAGCTCCACTCACACTGGCCGAAAGAAATATTTATGGCGATTCTTGTCTGCTAATTCTGGGAATGGCACATAGTTTCTCCTATTTTTTGATCCTCTTTTTTTCTTTTATGATCACGCTGAACCGTTTCGTTATATTCCTCTTTCCCTCTAGACATCAGTCAATATTTAACTCCCATCGAATTCATTACATTTCAGCGTTCATTTATGTACTGGCAACTATTGGTACTTCAGCTATAACCATTACAGGATGCCCAAAGTGGTTTGATACTAGTCGCTTTAACTTTTATTTCAAATGTGATCCCTTTGTTTCGAGTTTCAATAAGAATATCCTGACGTGTATGACGTCCTTTTCAATTACAGTGCCTGTAATAATGTTTTTTCTATACATTGCAGTCATTCTGAAGATCAAATTTTTAAACAGTGTAACAGTTTCAGCTACTTTCAGTAAGACAGAAATCAGTCTGCTGATTCAAAGCGTTCTTATATGCTTACTATTATTAGCCCAAACGTTGGCCTTTCTCTTCATTCCCAAAATAACAACATCACCATTGGGACCGATATCGATTATAAACATATCAGGGATTAATTGTTCTATCAATCCCATAATTTTCTTTGTGTTTAATCAACAAGTGCGAAAGAGCGTGAGGCAATTGTTGTTTTAAGAACAAACTAAAATTAAAGGATTGCAATCCAATGTAATGGCTCGTCGTGGATGTGAAGACAAACTCTGAATATTCTATTACTACGGTTGTATTTTGAATGTTGAATTATTGTAGCTTTGTTGGTCTCTTATTCTGAATGCGTTTCTCGTCTCAGTTCATAATAACAGCCCATAGTGTAACACATTCACAATGCACGTCATAAGGGTGCCAAGACTGAAGAGCGTCGAATATAAAATAGATACTTTTGAAATTTTCAGATATCCATGATATCAGTAATTTCGGATCCATGGCACTTTAATTGTTTCCGTTACTGATTAGTATTTACTGTGTGATTGAGCGTACTTATAGTGTTCTGTTCGGATAAAGTTACTCACGGACCAATGACTGTTACCTGTAGTCGTTCGGTAGCTGTACTCAGCGTTATAGCTGATTTTATTCCCATTAAATCATTAAGCTAGAGCTAACAAGAAAAGAAAATTTCGTTTTTAAAAGTTCCACGCAGGCTTCCAGAAGAATAGCTCTCGGGTTAGCTCAGTTGGTAGAGCGGTGGACTGTAGTGTTCCTGAAGGTATCCATAGGTCGCTGGTTCGACTCCGGCACCCGAGATTGTTTATTATTGTCGCTTCCGATTTTGTCGTCCAGTTCACGTGTCAGATAGGCTCATAAACTGTTATTAGAAAAATTGGCTAGTGTCATGAAACTTCGTCTCTACCGCATGGTCATTACTCACTTCCTCATATTCCGTCACACAAAAGGCTGAATACCTTTTAGAGACTGTGTTTCTACTAATTGAAATGAAACGAGCGATAACGTACCGCGCTGTTCGCAAGAATTTCAACCTTTTACCGCTGCGTGACTGCGTTGCCCGTGCATTGAATTGAAAGTTCCGTCTTCGAATAATTACAGTCAGGGCCCGTCAAGAAATATCAATGATGGAGTCTCCTGACCCTATATGCTCCTAACGTTAACCTATCACAAATTCTTCTAAGGTGTCTAGCGAGATAAAGAAATGTCTTCAATAGTTTTCAATGTTGACCGCATGAAGGCGCTACGTTGACAATATCGTGTACAAAGCGTGAATACCACATAACTGACCGGAAAGGAGATAGTATGGGCTGAGACACTACCGTTCTTGTTTGTAGCCCTGGTCCACTTCCAGATAGTCATTGGAAGCAGATGACAAGGCTCGGAGTACTAAAGCTCGGCATGTTTTTATACGAAATGTTAATAGTGCATAAAAAAGGATTGGCCCGAGAATGGGACGGGTCGAGTGTGAGACCCTTCACATATATTACCACGGTCCGACCGTGTACAGCAAAAGACCGAATCTGTTCGAATCGTGGAATATCCGCACAGATACATACAGATGGACGTCGCTTAATGTGTAGGATTTTGGAAAAACTGGTGAAAAATGAGACGCGCTGCAATGTTTATTCGACAAACAAAGACAACCATCATTCCTTCTTGAGAACAACATTTCATAAACGGCACGCTGACTATCAACTTTTAGGGATCTCCACGCCTATCTCATAAGTAGCTGTAATAATCGCTGTTGATAAATTAGGATCAACAGCTTTTATCATGCCATTCAAAAAACGCCTCCGTATCAACTTCCGAGAGATTTTCAATCTTTTCATAAATGACACTACGGACTGCTTTAGCCTTTTCTTGAAGTTGCTCATTTGCTCTGTTCAATTCAGACTTCCAAAAAATCGTTTTCTGGGCTTTTGAAAGGTTTTTATAGATAGCGGTAAAGGCCTCTGGAGGCGTATTAACTTTAATCCATGCCTGAAAGCTCAGGGGGAATGTATGCATAAAATATTCATAGAGCGGAAAGACTGAAGAGAGGTATTACAGTCTTATTCACGTTACAAAACTGCGGCAGATCATTTTTACGCGATTATAGTAGTTTTCGTTAAAAATATGCATTTTCACTGCATTCTGTCAGAAAATGCGCGATTATGAAATAGTTACTTTTATATTCTTATGCATTACCATTTCAAGTACAACGTTTGAATAGTACTTATGAAGAAGACATTTACTTTTATTATTTATGATTTTCTATTGAAGGCTTCGATGTGGAACACGCAGAGAGGTCATACAATTGCTACATGGTGCTTATATACTCCCACCTCTGTCAAATACGCCTAAATCGAAATGAAAGCTAAGCTACATGTAGTTTAAAATATCCTTTTATTGCATTAATTTTCACGTTTTTCGAAGGCCATTAAAATGATGACGACTTCTAATTAACAAAGCGGAATGTGGAATTTTCTGATTTCGCAAAGAAACTGGCAGTCACTTAAACAGCATGGAATGAGAGCCGTCCTGTTAAACAAATCTTCGTTCTAACATATTTTCAAATGTAAAATCACCTATTCCTTCTGTTCTCTCGTACATATCAATGTCAACTAAATTTACAGTGCTGTAAAAGCTACCTGGACATTTGTCCCCTGGGAAGCTTTAATACATCCACTACTGTTTAGTTCCTTCAGTAACCTGGCCAGTGCTGGCATATTGTAAAGTGCGCGATGAACATTAAATTGCTTCGAAGCCTGTTCCTGCTCGGGCTTGGAGATACATTTAAAAATTGCGTTGTCCGTAGCGGAGCAACTAAAAGTAGCTTCCAAAGCCTCAGAAGTACAGGCCATCAACATCAACGACACAGCAACAAGTTGGAGGAACATTTTTCTTATATTTCACGTTCGTTATTGTACTGCAATATAAATAATTATGTACAAGCAAGGTGCACTAAACAATTTACAGAAAATTTAAAAAACTGATTTGCTTATGTTAATTATAAAATTGTAGGGTCAAGACTAAGTTTTAACGAGTTTATCAGAGATATCAACGTGAAAGAATCGAAATTTCATATTATTCTTTAAGTGGCACACTATGAATTTTATCGCTAGGATATAATAGCAGCAGAAACTGGGAAAAGCTATCGACTGAACGAAATAACAAGTAACCCCGGTGATGAAGATTTTAATCGTGTGGTGGACCTGTTTAGAGCCATTAGGGATTTTGAGTGAGCGTTAAAACCATTGTATGCTTGCTCATTAAACAATGATCTTTGCACGATTGGCCATGGATTGCAATTTACAGTGACAGTTGGTGCTGCGATCGCTGAGCCGCTGTGATATGACAGCCTGTTTCATAAAACTGACGAATGCTGAGAACTGAAAATTGAGTTTCGGCTTCATGTGAATATGAGATTCGCACGTGATAATGTGACGGTGAATAGGGAGAATTGAGAACCCTATTCCTCCACTTCTCACATTCAGCAGTTTTGTGAAGTAGGTTGTTGAGCTCGGCTCGTTAATCCTCATTTTTCAGCCATAGGTAATCTTTAGTGTAAAGTAGAAAACGTTT
This sequence comes from Plectus sambesii, assembly GCA_002796945.1. Lineage (NCBI taxonomy): Eukaryota > Metazoa > Nematoda > Chromadorea > Plectida > Plectidae > Plectus > Plectus sambesii. Next base: position 28,802 of record NIUQ01000458.1, on the reverse strand, counting down.
TCGTTGAAATAAGGCGGTACAATACGGTTACCTGAGCAGTGACCAAGAAAGATAAATATTTTATTCTTGATAGTTGCACATATCAGATAGAAAGTACCATCACTGTCATTTGAAGTATAAATTGCGTCTATCAGGAGCACCCAACTGAACTTGAGGCATAATTTACTCTTGACCGGATAATTTTGTGATTAACATGAGCAAATCAATATTTGAAGTTTTATCGAACGAACGTGAACAATTCTTCCACCTAATTTAATTAAATTGTAGGAAATTAGCGAACGTGAAAAAGAAGAAAAATGCTACTTCATATTGTTGCTGTGTCGTTGGTGGTGATGGTCTGTGAATCAGAGGGATTGAAAGCTACTTTTGATTGCATCGCTACGGAAGAAGAAGTTATGAACTGTCTCAAAAAGCCCGAGCAAAAACAGTCGTTGACACAGTTTCATACCCGATGGGTCAATCAAAATATGCGAGGAGTGACCGCCCTACTTAAGCAACTGAAAAATGATGGATGCATTAGCGCATCCGAATGGACGAATATCCAGGTGACCTTTCCAGCGTTGTAAATGTAATTTACACTTATATGTAAGAAGAGCGGAAGGGATAACTGTTTTTACGTTTGCAACTTTATTCGAGCAAAGCGTTCGTCTCTTGAACGGAGCGGCTCTTTTCTCTCGTTCTTTGAGTGACTGTTATTATCTCTTTGAAATCAGAACTTTTCACATTGCTCTTTGTTAATTAGGAAACTTCATTCCAGTAGCTATCGATAAATGCGAAATTTAACACAAAAAAGGATACTTTAAATTACATGTAACCATGTTTTCATTTCGATTCGGAAATTTTTTGACAGAAGTATGAGATAATGAGTACCATGTAGCAGTTTTATGACCTACACTGTCTATTATGCGTCGAAACCTTATATGGAAAATCACGAATAATAAGCAGCAGAAATTACTCATGTATTGGTAGCCTTTTTATGAACTTGCAATGGTATTACGGAAGAATATGAAAATAATTGTTTCATTATCGCGCATTTTCTGACAAAATGCAACGAGATTGCAAATTATGTCACGAAAACTAAGAGAATCCTGTAAATATGCAATGTCAAAGTTTCATGACGGGACATAACCGTAATACATCCCATCAGTGTAGTCAACATTTTTCGATTAGAAAAGAGAAAACGTAGTTTTGGTCTTGAAGTGATAAAGGTTAATGGTGTAAACACCGCAGTGAACATGCCTAGTTAAGCTTCCAATACTAAGCATATTACGGTATGACCTTCGGCTCTCGGTTACTGATCGAAAAATTTTGACTATAGTGCCGCTTTATGAGTATTTGCTGCATTCATTTCTCCTAAACTTTCAGGCATGGATAAAAGTCAGTACACCCCCGAAGGCCTTCATCTCGATTATGAAAAACCTTACAAAAGCTCAGAGAACGACTTTTGCACAGTATTTAATTAATAACTCTGAAAATGTCTGGAATGAGCAACTTGAGAAAAAGGCTGAAGCTATCAACGAAGTCATTAACGAAAAGATTAACGATCTTTCGGGTACTGATAAGGAGAAATTTGATGAATGGAAAAAGAAATACATGAACACCTGCGTGTATAACAACAGCGATTCATAGAATTTCTCTTAAGTTAGGAAAATCGCCAAAAGTTGTTAGCCAACATATCGAATATTTATAGTTCTTCAAACGAGTGACGGTTGTCTGAGGTTGCCGAATAAACATTAGAGCGTACCTCATTTTTCACTAGCTTTTCCATAATCTTTTCCTTTCCTTTATATTAAGTGACTTTCGTCTGTGTGTCTGTAGACATCCCACGTATCGGTTTGACCGGACTTTTTGCGGTTCCTGGTCGGATAATGGTCCGGCGTCGTAAGAGTCCCGCACCCTACCTGCCACACTTCTGGTTGAACCCACTATACGGTATTAACGGTACACAAAAAAACTTGTCGAAATTAACATATTCGTCCCTTTCCTGTCCTCTCGGAGATTTCTCCAGCTTTAGTTATTCTGGATTGTGAACATGATTGGTTGTATAGCCGACCCCTGTCACTTTTGTCCCACTACAGTAAACAGTATTCACGCTGTGTCCATAAAAATGTCAGCGCTGACCATTGAGAACTGGTGAGAGCATATTTTTTTCCTTTAGTCATCAGGTTTTTCATGTATTTTGTTAAGGCTGGAGACACAAAAGGGCCTTGGAATTAATAAAAATTTCCTGTCGGTACCAAATGACAGTAACCCAATGGTGGAACTCCAAATTCTGCTCTATTATGTACTGCAGGCAACAAAAAGGGTTGCAGTAATATCATGCAAGAACTCTAGCTAAGAGCGCGGTGCGTTAGCGCAACGGACTTTCACTAATTTGTTCTTAAAATGATCGTCGCGAACAATAAGGGGCTCCTTCGTTTATATAATGATCACGAAATGCAACGAAGATCCAAATATTTCACAGAAACCATTAACGCTGACACGCGAGCCGCCATGCTGCTCTGTAATTCAACGATTATTTATGAACTGAGGCCGACTTTTCGTCGCATATATCAGAATGTCCTAGTATCATTAGGTGGTACGCCTCTTACGCCTGCGTGTTCGTTCAGATTACGAACAATTGTTTTGATAGGATAGAAACTTTAATTTCCCGCGAAAATTTGAAACTAAAATGCAGCAGAGAAAAGGTCCGGTTATTTCTGCATAAAGGCTTCATATAGAGCTTAGCGGGTATGTGCTCGCAGAATAGCACAGACATCGTGTTTATTTGATAGAAATCGAATTCTGATCTCGTTAGCTTTCTTTCACTTCATTTTACCTTGCTAAAACTGTACCACTTGTACGGATTTCATTTCGGAAAGGCAGTGACGCACGCGCGCGTTCAATATGCTGATGACGATCGTACTAAATACGTCCTGCATTTCCTCATTAAAAATATATCGGGCGCTTTATCTGCGAGGAAACTTGGTCGGGAATGTTTCCCACACATTCCATGTTGAGGAATAATATTTTTCGTTTGAAAGTAATTTTCGTGACCTTTCTCTTGCTGCATGCTAAGGTATTCGTATCATAAAGCCCAAGCAATTACCATAATTTCCATTGAAACTGAGGGAAATGCTACGACGGCTCCGTAGCGACCAGTGCGCGACGAATTCTTTCACGCAATCCCAACTGATAAGTCTCCGCGCTTCCTCGATTAGCAATGAAAATAGATGTAATTACAACAGCTTTATATACAAGGCTGTTGGGTATTTGCAATTTTCATGGTAACATTTCACGAAAATATTTGAGAGACATGGTCTAAACTAAGCCACCTCCATATCTTTTTGACCATGCTTGCTTCGCGCAAGTGATGGAATCAGATTGATGGCGACAGTGTTGCATGTAAAGTTGCGCCAACGTCCTCATTGAAGATTGGGTTCAAAACACTCCCTTGCCTCAATAATCCACCCTGTCCTCAACTATATAACATCTTCTTGAAGGAAAATTTTCTTTGAATGTACGAGTAAAACTTTATTTCATACTTTTCAAAAGTTTTCCTTGAAAAAAGCTCTTCAAAAGGAAAAGTTACTTCAATCAACTTCATATATTTGTTCTGATGCAAAAAATTGTAATCACGCAATGAATTCTTCAATTTTTTGCATTACCAATCGATTGTTCTCCAGCGGCTATAATACCAGGATTGGAATTCCTTCTTAGCGGTTAAGTAATTATACTGATATAAGCTAATATTTCAATATGTTCGATGTTTTAGCTCAATTCAGGATAGATAATATTACTCGAGGAAACAGCGACTACCACATAATTGCTGCTTCAACTTATTTCATCATCAACTTTTCTGGATTGCTTATTTACATTGTATTTATAATTGCCGTTATAAGAGATTGGAAGAATTACAAAAAACAGAGCTTTTATGTTTTAGTTGGGCATTTGGCAATAGGAAACATTAGCACGCTTTGTGAAAATTTACTGGTTGTTCCACTTGCATTGGCTGAAAGAAATATTTATGGCGATTCTTGGCTGTTAATTTTAGGAATAGCACTTACTTTCTCTTATAATTTGGTTCTTTTCTTTTCATTCATGGTTACGCTGAACCGTTTCGTTTTATTCCTCTTTCCCACCAGGCATAAGTCAATTTTTGATTATCCACAAATCCATTACGTTTCAGCGTTCATTTATATAGTGTCAGCTATCATTATTTCAGTCACAACTATTACAGGATGCCTCCAATGGTTTGATACTAATCGCTTTAATTTTTATATCAAATGCGATCAATTTATTTCGGCTTTCGGCAGGAATTTCATGACATTAATGATATATCTTTCAATTACAGTGCCTGTAATAATGTTTTTTCTATACATTGCCATTATTGCGAAGATCATGTTTTTAAACAGTGCAACAGTTTCAGCCACTTTCAGTAGGACAGAAATCAGTTTGCTGGTACAAAGTGTTCTTATATGCTTGTTTTTATGGGTCCAAGCGTTGGCCTTTCATTTCATTCCCAGAATAACATCATCACCATTGGGACCGATAGTGATTGTCAGTATATCAGGAGTTAACTGCTCCATCAGTCCTGTAATTTTCTTTATGTTTAATCAAAAAGTGCGGGAGAGCGTGAAGAAATTGCTGTTTTCGGAACAAACAGCAGTTCAAGGATTGCAACTCAGTAAAACGATTCATCTATCATGAATGGACAAACTTGGAATAATCTGATACTACGGTTATGTTGTGAAAGTTGAATTATCGTTGCTTTTCGATGTTTTTGTCTGTATGCATTTCTTGTCTCAGCTTATAATAGCAGTCCATAGTGCAGCTCAGTCTCTAGATACCTCATGAGGGCGTCAAGACAAAAGAGCACTGAATTTACTTTACATATTTCTGAAAATTTCAGATAAACCGAATCATCCATGATAACAGTATTTTCTGATATATGGCAATTTGATTGTTTTCCTTAGTAGCTATTACTTTATTATGTGATGGAGGGTGATATTGGTGTTCTATTCGAATAAAGTTATTGATCGATCAATGGATGTTGCCTGTAGTCGTAAGGAAGTCGTGTTCAACGTTACAGCTGGTTTTGTTATCATCAAAATATTAAGCATGAATGAGCGAGAAAAGATAGTTTATATATTTAAAAATTTCACACATTCTTCCCAAGTCATAGTTCTCGGGTTAGCTCAGTTGGTCGAGCGGTGGACTGTAGAGGTCTTGAAGATATCCATAGGTCGCTGGTTCGACTCCGGCACCCGAGATTGTTTTTAATGTTCATAACGGCGGCATTAAATCCACTTGTAAGGTGAACTTATAAAGTACTCTTAGCAAACAAGGCCTGTTTTTATAACACAACGTCATCACCGACTACTCAATTTGGATTTTCGTGATTCACTTTCTCATTGTTCTGTCTCTTAAAATGGGGAGCTTTCTGTTGAATACCTTATATGAGATTGTGTTTCCTCTAATCGAAATGCAACGAGTGATAATAGTGCGCTCACGCACTGCGCTGTTCGCTAAGTGTTAGCCCTTTTCCGCTGCGTGAATGCGTTGCCCGTGCATTGAATTAAAAGTTCCATGTTAGGGTATCTATAATCGGGTCTCGTCAAAAAATGTCAGCGTTGAAGTCCCGTGACACTTTTTATCCGCAATATTAACCTATCAAAAATTCAAGTCAAAATTGATAAGGTAGGAGGATTTGCTTTGTTTAATATAATATTCTATGCAGACCGCAACAATTTGCTTCCAAACGACAACTTCCACGCGCTTACTCATATCATGATAGCCCCATCAGTAATTCTAATATAATGCTTTCCAAAAAGTTCTGAATGTCTGCAGATTAACTGCGTGAAACGTAACCTTATTTTATGCCTCTTTGCACAGTATTTCAGGAAATAGACTCTCTTTACATAATGAACACCATGTTTCAAGCTAAGAACATTCTTTGAATCCCTAAATCATCTCCAGGTAATGACTACGAGTTTAACGAAGAGATATTTATCTTGAACCATCTTTAGGACCACAAGTGAAGAGGAATGATCGAAAATATTTCACTAGGTAAGACTTCGTAGCATCATACGAGACTGTTTTGGATGGACCCAAACGGCACTATCAATAGTCCAGCAAAATCCATAATCGCTCCAAGATGACGGCACATATTTGCCATTCAGAGCAAACGAAGCGCAGCCCCTATTCAACCACCATCCGCTAAAATTTACCACATTAACAAATATTAGTAAAGCTGCATATTTACCCCCAGTTGTCCTTTGAATAACAATTAGGGTTGCCGCTGTGATCCGCATCAACTGTCGAAAATTTTAAACCATTTGAATAATTAATGCCAAGTGATGAGAACGTCGTTGCGTTGCCTATTACTAAAGAAGATAAATGTAGTGTGTAGGAATTTGCTTCATCATCGATCTATAATATCATGTATAGCTGACGTTGCAAGGAACAGATAACGAGCGAAAGAAAATCGTTAAATATTTCACGAATTGGTCAAAATAGGTTTTTATCATCTAACGATATTAAAAGCTAACATTTTATATCTACAACTTCAGTTTACCTTTTATGTAGAAAGTTTTTTCGTTTGTTCGATATTTTTTAACTTATAAAAGTCAAAGTAGCTTTCTCCAGTTTTGGTAAATCATTGTCATACTCAATGCTGATCAATAAATTTGCTAAGTGATACATTTTCAATGACACACTCCTACAGTAAAATTAATAAGACGAAACAGTTATCAAAGGACAATCTACTATGCAATTAAAATGTTTCCTCATGCCTTACATCTTCTCAAATTAATTAAATTCGGCATATCCATTCGTTTCTCGATCAAATATTAAAATAAAGAAAAAATATCGGCTACCAAAGAGAAGCAGTGACAGTTGAAGTTAAGAATAAAGACTGTAATTTAAAAAATAATAAATCGAAAATACGGAAAAGATAGAATTAAAAATTTTATATTCAAACCTTAATTTATGTCAAAATTTTACAAATTTCGACAGAATCGCACCGATTGAACGCATGCATATTATAATATCAGAAATACCTGCAGTACAAGAATCTTCTATTTCAATCTCTTAAAAATTAAATCTCCTAAAAGGGCAAAAGGTATGCATGAGTGAAGAGAAGCATACATTTTTTAATTCGCTGTATTATCAAAGTGGTGCGTAACTTACGGTGAAATTAGTGTTCTTTTCCCACCAATATCCATTTGGATAGGGTGAATTTGGATTTCGATCGCCCCAAAGGTCAATTCGTAATTCAACATTCAAATCTTTAGTTGTCAGAACATGAATGATGTCATTTCCGAGCCATAAATTGTTCTGCAATCCATTGTTAAATCCAACTTTGTAATCGTTCCACTTTTTATCGTAGAACGAAGTGGTAGCATCCTTGCGTCTAAATCAAGTGATGTTTATCATTATTATTTTGCTCTCGAGAGGAAAGTATATTGGCATAAGCAGAAAAGATTTTATCAATTCTGAGTAAGATTTGAATCTGACAGATCAGTTAGAAATAAAATAGCAAATCAAACGTATTGGAGACATATTTCTGCCGAATGCTTATCGAATATCATAAACTTAATCCAAAATTAGCGCAAAATCCTGCTGTTAGTGCAAAAATAGTGGTACATACGATAAAAACATGAGGTAATTTATATAAGTACCTCTGAAATACAGTCCAGCCACCACCATCGGTCGTCATATCGCAGAATACGTTCAACGATCCCTTACCATCTGGATTTATGGAGTATATCCCATCGGTATGTGATCCATGACTCAACCAATCCTTGCAGTCAGTCATGGTGCTTGTCGCCGATGTAGTTGTCGAAGGCAGAGAGGTGTTACTCGAACCGCCCATATACATTTCACAAATGAAGCATTTCTTAACTCCGCAGTCCTCCGTCCTCCATTGGCCTGTTTTGAGCGCCGACGACGAAACGCACTGTTGAGTAGTATCCGGTTGACCTTGGCGTGTTTTTTTATCATTATTTCACATCAACCAGGGCGCTAATTTTTGACATATTATAACAAAGCTTAGGCTCTAAGCAATGCTGGGCGTTCCAAAAGCAGGCAAGTAGAGCTAGGTTCAATAAAGAAGAAGCTTATCAATCTTAATTATGCATAGTCATCTACTTGAGAAAACATTTCATATGACTTTCATATGACATAAGTTTTCATTTTTCTTACTTATCGTACCTGGTATCTTATTTCAGAGCCATTTAAATAAAACTCGGTAAACCAGATAAAACAGTGTAAATTAGGCGCTTAGATTATCTTGTGAATAAAGTAACGTCAAAGCTGAGCATCATAAACCGAAGTTAATACACAATGGGCCGGTTCCATAATCATTTCCTTAGTTGTTCTTAAGTTATGCAATACTTAAGCCCCTTATGAAGCATAGCGCTGAGTATCGCTATGAATTACCAAACTTTAGGAAATGATTATGGTACCGATCCAATGTGTTTGAAACAATCGCATAGATAGAATGGTTGTACCTGAATCCCATTTGGCGTATCCCCAAGGACTACCATCCACCCACGCAAACTGCCCAGTTTGGTCAATGTCGTTTCCACCGATCCAAAAGTGCCCACAGTCCGAAACAGATGACGTGCTGGTGACAACAGCTGAAAAGCGCATTAAATTGTTTTATACTAACAGCATATAAATTGTGAGTGAGTGCAGCGAAAGGCTTGGCTGGGTCGGATCGAATCCATGACGCAGACATTCATGTATGCCGCAAGTGTTGGTAGGATGGGGATATATGCCTCCCGAAGGAGTTTGGTCATGTCGGCGGTATATGTGGTTTGGAATTTTATGACAAACTTGTCAGTATGTCATTTACACTATAATAAAAGTACTTTCCAGTTCTAAGAGGATGATTTTAATCGAACTGAAAATTTTCTCAGTCAAATATTAGGGCGAATTAACTGAAAACAATAATTTCGCGATAGGCTGCGCAATAGACTGCGGTATTGCGAAATTAGTATTTACAGTTGATCTCCCCTAGTTAATATGTATTACGTTCTCTTTGAACTGGAAAGTATCCTGTTTGTTCTAATCAGCGTCCTTATAAAAGTGGGCATGTTAGAAAATACAGGAGAGAGTTCAATTGCCATCATGTGCTCATACAGTAAGGCCCAACGAAAACTACAGATCTTTGAATCATTGCAGTTGCACCAGTTTTTATCGCTTAAATTTGGTATACACCTGCCTCAGGCATTAATGTGAAAGCTGTTAACATTTCATGTTGATTGGTAGTAAATTGTTAATCTGCCGCACGGTAGCACATTGTGCAGTTAATCGTAATCTGCACGCTCATGCTCCTCTCGCTCGCTTGCGCAATATAACCGTCCGTGACGCCTCTAGCAAAAATGTCTATCAAACCATAAATTCATTTTCAATCAACATGAAATTTAAATCAATTTTAAGTTAGTGCCTGAGGCATATATGTAACTAATCTGACCTTGATCCGATAAAAACTGGCTAAACTGCAGCAATTCAAAGTTCTTTAGTTTTCGTTCGACCGCCCTGCGTATCCTGCATTCTCTCTTATCAGGGTATAACTGTATTTGGAAGACGCAACAAACTCGTATGTGGGATAAAGCATAAACAAATATGTACCATCCACATTAGAATTCTCGAATGCTGATGCAATCGCAGTGAGGTGTGCGTTGGGCTGGGCATTCTTGCAATAAGCTTCCGCGTCGAACCAAATCTTCTTTTGGTCCGTTACGTAATAGCACTTGTTCGGGATGACTTCTGATGGACGCCAACCATCAGGACATGCTTGTGATGAAGTTGCAACGACAAGAGAAAGGGATAATATAAGCGATAAGCAACGCATTTTAGTACGAAAGTGAAATCCTTCTGAAAAATGTTTCCTTAAACGCTCAGACGCTCTGGCGAGTGACACTGATACTGAGCGGAACGGCGACTGATCAGTATTTTGTCGTTTCATCGCGAGAAAGTAAACAAATGTTCAACTTTGGAATGCCACATCTCTCTCTTATCTGTTGAGTTGGTACAACTTGCGATCTTTGATGACCATTGCTAAAAGGGAGTAACGGCGACAGGAACGAAAAATTCTACTGATACTATGTATTTATGGAAATATGCTGTTGCCGTTTAGCAAATGACGACTTCTAGTTACGCAATAAAGAGCAAAAGCAAGTCAAATAATGAGTTGACCTCAACAATTGTATTCGATGATGAAGAATCAAAATTATGTTTCACCGAAAAGAATGACATACTAATTGCACGATAACCTCTATATATTAAAAATATGAAAGAAAATGAGTCAAAGATGCTGATTGTTAAATTTTTTAATACTACATATTACTTAAATATTGGAATACTTGAAGATTATTATACATACTTGATTTTGGCACACAACTTACCAAAACACATAAATTCATATCAATTTTTTTCATTGTAAAAACATGCACAATCTCTGCTTTCTTTCAAGTTTTCTTTAAGTTTGAGTTTGTTTGGACACGAAGCAAATTGCGAAATTCAGATTCGATTTCATCAAATGAAAGGGCTTCAGCTAATTTTTTAATGTATAATTTCCACTCCCAGCGTCCATGAATGTGACTTAAAGCTAATCACCACATCATAACATCATATGATATCAGCACGCCAAGCAACGCGACGTTCGTACAGACGAACGAACAAACGAACGACCTAGATGTGTATTGCCCCGTCTCATGCGGGTGAAAGAAATAGGAAGCTGTTCTTAATGCGCTGAAAAGCTACCGGTGTTGATGAAAAATATATTGGATGCTCAACCTGTTTATTTACACATCAATAGAGTATGGACAGCAAAGCCAAATTTACAGTACGCAAAGTGAAACAGAGCAGTAATACCGGCATGAAAGGAGATTAACTAATGGCAGTGGTTGATAAATTTTGGCACTATGTTGGATCATCAGCATTTCCTTCGAAAAGAGATAGCAGAAATCGCAGGCGTGACTCCACCTAAAATGAAAACATGGTAAATGAGAACGCGATATATTCACACTATTGAATTAAGTCGGAATGCTTTGGCGGTTCTCTAACTTCCTTTATTCTAGAAACTTTCGGGTATTTGCAATACACACATGCCAGAAGATTAAAGAATTTTCCTAATGAAAATATACTTTTTCCACTTCAATAAGGACATTTTCCTAGTCCCTGTCATGTAACGGATTGAAACTATCCTTCGCGTCTATTATTACTTCATCTACTCGTTCCTTTCAGCTGAACGCAAGCTGGTTATCTAAGAGCGAAATGCGCCTTTGGTTAAACTGACTTTGGGTCAAAAGTGTACAGACCATCAAGATATAACAAACAGAAACAAAGTCACTTTACCCAAATAAATCTTTGCAGCTTAAAAGTCATACCTCTTTCGAAAGGGAAGCTATAATCAAAATTTCTTAGTCAGCAACATAGAGTCGCAAAGAATACCTTAATACACTTAGTATCGAAAGCTATATTAAGCACGTTCGCTGCAGCGTTCACACTATCAATCTCTATCTCTACGGGAGCATCATTTCATTTCTTGATACTGACTAAGAAATTACGATTATAGAACGCTCAGCAAAGGGGGATATTGGAACAAAAGGGTAACCTTTTCGGCAGTCCTGTTGGGCATTTGTCCGCCGACGTGCTCCAAAGTGAGGATAAAGTCAGATTCAAGGAGGTTGTAAGCGCTGAGGAGGAGACGGTCCTCATCGGCTGTCCATCCGTCGTCGTCGTCTTCCATTTCAACAACGGCGACTTCTTCAGGCGATGGGCTGCCGGTGGGACTGTTGTTGCTCGTGAACGACAGCCGACTTGAGCCGAACACGTCGATCATCGCCGATCGCAAATGATCAGGCTGTTCCTCTTCCTCTTGCTGCTCTTCTTGCTGTTCCTCTTGCTGTTCGTCCTGCTGCTCCTCTTGCTGTTCTTCCTCCTGTTCTTCCTCGCCCACCTCCGCCGTCGGCTCCAATTGATCGACGAGCGATAGGAAGCCGCGCAATTGGCTGTTCTCAGTGAGGTCGTCGGCTGTCAGCAAATTCTCCACGATCACCGCATCCGAATCCGATTCGTCCTGACTATCGTTCGCTGTCCCGTCCTCCTTCTGTGCGTGGAATAAGTTATATAAAATTAGTTCCTATCAAACGGCGTTTAACGAAAAATCACCTTCCCCAAATGACTTTATTTTTCATTAAGTAAACACCCCCCACTCTCAAGAGGATCGTGAAACAGCAACTCCTTCAATAACCAACATTCTATTTCATAAAACTGTTGCAATTAAAACTGCGGAAAATATGACAAACGGTCCATTGTGATAACGTGAGTAGCAGACTCGTCGCACCCGCGATCTTACAGCCTACTCACCATATTTGCCGCAATCATAATTACAACACGTTTAGAACATGGGCCCTAGAATATGTCACTGAATTTGGAACAGCTGTAGTGAAATGAGAGAAAGCCAGTTGAGGATAATAATTTTTCGAAAATGCCGAGTCAATCAATCTTACGGGCGCTTGCGCGTTCTGCTGGGAGTCGAGGATGTCGTCTTCGACGGGGGGATGAAGGGGATCTTCCTTGAGCGACTGCCAATAGACGCGTTGTACGGAGCTGTTGGCGACCGGGCCGTGCTCAGCGACCGCCGGACAGTACTTTGTTCCATTATGCAAATACAATCGGCCGTTCGTCACCTATACGAACAAACTCTTACGTTATAATTAGGCAAAGTATCTTTATCAGCATGACTCGCAACAAGCTGATGGACGTACTGGCGAACTGAAGGACATCTTTGCCTAAAGAGTCTATACTTCTCATCCCTCATTATTATTGCTTATTATTAATACGTCGATTAAATCAGTTTACTTTCGCACTGTCTCAAAATAAGACTCTGATTGCATAGCAACCATAAACAAATTATCTATCAGAGATACTGAAGAATCGCGAAAAAGACACTACTGTTCGTTCTGAAAAATGTATATAAAGAGATAACTGATCGACTCGCCTTAATGCGGCAGTGTACGCAATGAGGAGACGACTCGATGGCCGAAGGATGACATAAGCACTGACAGGTTGCCTTGCTACCGCCGGCCGTTGCTGTCGGAGGCGGCACAGTTGGCGCCGACGATCGGAATGCGTTTGGAAGGAAATCGATCGTTTCAAACAGGTCGTCATTCTCTGGCAAATCTTCAATCGTCTCAAAGTCTTCGTCTCTCACTCTGAGGAAAGCAAAGGATTACGGTAATGAGTCGTCGTCACTAGCGCGACATTTTACTTACTTTTCGTCAAACGGCTCGTTGGGAAACATTGGTTTCAGTATCCTCCACAAGGGTTCATCTCCACTCAGCAACGACTTGAGCTTGAAGTACAGCTCTTCTTTGGTGCAAAGTGGCCCTAAATCACAAGTCGAAATAGAATCGAACGCATAACTGCGATAGAATAAAACAAACCCAATTCTTTGAGAGATCGGAAGAAGGCCTTGGCGCCGCCTTTTGATCGCGCACGAGAAAAGTACCGCTGAAAGGGTCGAAATAAACTTCTATAATCAAACAATTATGATCACTTACTTCAATCATTACCACTCGTTCAAGCACTTCGAAATATTGCCGACGAACATCGTATAGGCCGAGTTTCAGTGCGTTTTCGGGCGAAAGAAACGCCGACAACAAGCGTCCAAGCAGCGAAGAATCCCCCAAAGTTTCGGCGATTTTCGGATACGCCTAAAATTGTCTGACGCTCATGTATGCAATTTTAAAAATGTTGGTTTATGAACTATTCGTGAAAATGTGATCATTTTTTAATCAAAAAGCCTCCATAAGCCAATTTTTGAGGAGTAAAAATTCCCCCTAAAAAGGTTATAGCAATTTCCTGAATACTGACGTAAATCTTCAAGGCGTGATGACGCGCACGGATTTTTCCAGGATTATATTATTCATAATTCTATAAATATTTAATACTCCTTGAATACAGAAACCTATTGGTCAAGCCTAATAGAAAGAGTCTAAAACTTTCGGCACCAATCTTTAAACACATGTCGTTGTGTCAGATCCTTTCGGGGGCTAAGACAAACGGGCTTCAAACCTAAGAATGAGCGTATTCACAAAGATCTAGTAAAAGCGCGAGTGCAACTCAATTTTACAGGATGCCTCAGAAGTAACTTGGCTGAGGAGTGTGACTAGTTACATCTGATAAACCCTGTATTCTATCCCGGCCGTGCGAACCTTTTCCGGACTGGCGTCGCCGGCGGACGCGACGGCCTGACAGAAGTCGCGCAGCTTGTCCTGATGCATGAAGAAGCGGCGGAAGATGTCGTCAACGAATGCCTCGCCGAGCGCCAAGGTGGTCTTCTCGCAGTCGCCGTTGAGGAGCATGGCCTCGAGGCCATCGCGTTCGCGTTCTTTGCGCGACCGTTTGCGCGACTTGCGATCAGGCGCGGCTGCTCTCGCGCCTTCTTCGGCGCTGCTGACGCCGCCGGTTTCTGCCAAATGACCGTCGCCCTCCGTCGCTAATAGCGCCACGCCACCACTACCACCTTCGACTCCTTGCTGCTCTTGCGTTTGCAGCCCTTGGATCCCGCCGCCTCCGTACCCTTGCAAATGTCCATGTCCATGTATATGCCCATGCCCTATAACAAGCGCGGGCGCGAACGACGCTCGACGCGGCGCTATCTTCACCAACCGACTGCTGTTGTTCATCTTATGAATCGTGCTCAGGCGGATCGGCGACCGCAGTTGCTTGGGCAGAATCGGGCGGAATTTCGGCGGAGACATCATCATCTTCGCCTGCTGGTAAACGACAGGAAATGCCATCGGTGTCGGCGAAGATGGCGGCGTCGTCTCATCAATGCGCACTACTGTCATATTACTTAAGTAACTATCGCTGGACGCTGCTTGAGGGACAGAAGCGTAATCGGTCGAAGCGGTAGAGGACGACGGCGGAGTCGCGTGGCCGCTGTTCGAAACGACGGTAATGTCCGACAGCGGAACGACCGATTCGGCGATCACTCCGATCTGCGACATGTGCGCGAGCAGGTTGGCTATCTCCTTGTCCTGCTTCTCATCCGCGGGGGGTGGGGGGAAGTCTTCCGGCATCGATGGGAAATCTTCGGGCATCGACGGGTCGAAAGCGTTCACTTCAGCGGCGGCGTTGCTCTGCTGAGCCGACGCGGCGACGGACGCGACGGTGTCCGCGATTCGCCGCCGTTCCGCTTCTGCTTCTTCTTTCGGTAGCGCCGACAACTTCACCAGAGTCGGCTTATTCGATGCGGCGTTTGATCGCTGACAGATCGCTCCACGCTTCCAGGCGGTGTATGTCTGAAGAAAAATCAGTGAGCAACGTTTTCATCGCCTACTGAAGTCCAATGATTAAAGAAACCGACTCGTAGCCAGGGAGTTTGTTCTTCGGGATTCCAGTCGGCGGGTGTCATTCCGAACCGTGCGTTCGCATCCGTGTGCAGCGGCATCGTCGGGGCTACTTTGTTTCTCTCAGTAAACTGCAACATGTGCAAAGTTGCGATACGATTTGTTTATATTTTGACGATATTAGCGTCAATTAGATCGGAAAAATTGTCAAAGAACTCGGTTTTTCTCTAAAAATTACTATAGGGAATTTAGTAACTATTCAGTGAGAAAATAGTCGTGTGACGTTAGGCTAGTTTTCAGGTAAAAAGGTGCAAAAATATACATGGTTATGTAGTTTCGATCCATTCTTGCGCACTTATTCGTGTGCGTTTAGCTACAAAGTACCAGATGTAGAAGTTGAAACCTATCTACACTAATCTGCATTCCATTATGGGCAGACGTGAAAAAACTATCTAATCGCTGCAGGCCAGAGAGGAAGAAACACCGAGAAGAAACACCGTCTGAAGTACATACCACTATGACGTGACTGAGCTGGTTGCGCGTCCTTCGAATATGCTTCACCCTGTCGAGAATGGCCCTTTTTGTTTTAACAGGCAGCAGATTGCTCTGGATGTAATCCCAACGACCGACGAGATTCAGCGCTGTAGCAAAGGAGACGTGGTGAAACTGGCCGATGCCCAAAGCGAGTAGACTGAAAAATGAAATGATTAATAGAGCGATGATTGGGGTCAATTTCACAAACTGTTGTGATCGCAACTATTACTATAAATATTTCGGGAAGCACGATGATTGGTCAAGTGCGACTTTCTTGGGATAGTTCTCTGAGACCCATCTCATAAAACTATTGTAAATTAAATTAAATTTCTGCATTATCATCACACATTCTGCATTATTATTACACTTATCGTAAATAGTTGGGTGCTGACAGTGTAGCTATGTAATTAAATTTCTACATTTTGCATCAATCGTATGAAATTAGTCCCTGTGCGCATATTACGATAGAACTATCACCGCGCTTCGTACAACAACAGTCGTAACAGCTGTAGTTATATTAGCTTCTGAAATAGGCTCCCGAATGGGGGAGGGGTCAAATTTAGGGCTGTAACGGGGACGGAGAAATCCCCGTCCCCGTCCCCGGATTTTGGATTTGTCCCTGGATTTTGGATTTGTCCCCGGAATCAGATTTCGTCCCCATCCTCGAAATTAGAATTTGTCCCCGTCCCCGGAATTCCAGATTCTCCGTCCCCGTTACAGCCCTAGACAAAATCACAAATAGATACTTGTCTTCAGACGGCATGAACAAAGGCTTTGTGTTGCTGAGGAGTGATGGGCGGACGAGCGGCATTAACTCGGGATAAAGAATGGCCGGAGAGTGAGCAAGGGCCACCATCACCGGCGGTTGTACAGGCTTCACTGAAATACAAACTCTGTTTTATCCTGAAACTTTTTGACTCATACTGAAAAAGGAAATTTAATCGCTATTATTGTATCTGCACGTTCAATTGCTATGGAAACCAACATTTTAAGCAATCAGAGGGAACTGAAAGCGTGGCATGCGCGCATATTTGCAGACAATTCTATTTGAGGTGAGACCAAAGCTCAGTTTTTTAAGCAGATTCAGCAGATTCATTAGAAAATTGATTATTATAACGGCTGTAAACCAATTCTCATCTTCTTTACAAAGCATAAACTGTCTCTTAACACAAAGTAAGTAGATTACAAAACTTTCTTATAAACCGATATATTCAAAAAGTAAACAAACGTGGCATTATAATGTTAATAAGATAGAGAAAAGCAAATAACGAATTGACGCACTTTTTCGATTTCGCTTGACGACGCCGCTGGTGCACTTCTGAACCCTTGCCGGTATGTCGGACGCGTCGAATGACGGCTGTTCGATCAGCTCAATAGCAGACGCCAAATTGTGCGCGTTGAAGTAGCTGTTCCCCAGTTTTGCGTCCGCCTGCGCTTTGATCTCATACTGCAAAACGAATCAGCTTCACCTCAAATGATTCGCTTTGAAAGCAAAAATCGTCGTCCTACCAGCATTTTGATGTTGCAGTTTGCTTGGTATGAAAATCCCTCCTCAAACTTTGACATCAACGCGTTCTGTAGCAAGAGTTGCACGTGCTGCAAGAAGTAAATAATTATCCGACGTTACTCAAAACAGAATCTCGGCGTGCCAACCGAAAATAAACCAATGCCTCTTGACATACACACTGAAAACGCGTCGCAGTGTTGGTAGATCACGTGTTCAACAAAAAACGTTAACATTTATAAACGATACTCAAACTGCAATGATAATTAATGTAACGATTTGAAACAACCCAAAATGTTGTTGATATTAAACTGCTCGCTGACAATGAAAATAAGCATTTAAATAATAGAATAACGATAACTACCAAAAACTGCTTAACCAACACTGCGATGTGCAATACAAACAATCAAAGAGAGTATTCACAAAGCGAACCTTTTGCATTTGGCACTGAAGCTGAGCCAGTTCGCACCCGGTGAACAAGGGGATAGTTGGTTGTAATGGATCGGTGAGGAGGGAAGCCGACTGAGCGTTCTCGGGGTACTCGGAGAGCACTTCTTCGGTGAAGCGCCGGCAGTGACGCCGGCTGTGCGGTATCGTATTGGCCAGAAGTAGCATGTGCTTGTTCAGATGCCCTTCAACCTCCGTCGGCTGCTGCTGCTCGCTCTCCTCCCCCTCCATGCTGCTCACTGGCGACGCAACGTCCTCCACGCTGTCGTCGTTTCGAAACAACACGAACAGATCTTCTAGCAGCCCTTGCACTTCTTTGCCTGAAAGATAATAACTACAGGGTGTTCTGTTCGAATGAATTTCTCAAGTCACAAGCTTTTAGACATCCAGGGAGGAAATTTTCATCAAAATCCGACAAATTTTGCGCCAAAAGAGCTTAATATCCCTTAATGCTTAGACAAAATTTTCCTACAAGAATTTATCTTTACCTGAACTTGACCATACTGAACATCTCTAATATTTCGACTGATGCTAAAAGTGAAGTCGTAGTAAAAAAGGCTTACGGGGGATTTCAGTGGCTCGATCCATGCGTGTTTCATCATTGTCGCGCTCGCAAGTAGTCGTTTCTGGATCGGCGAGAAAGTTGTACTCGGGATCGTTGGCGTCATCTTCGTCGGTAACGCCTCGATTCGTATCTAATGAAAAAGTAAGATGCATTATAACTCTCTTGGCAACGAGCCAATACCGCTAGTGCCAGCGACAGACGAGATGAACTCGAGGTAGTCGACGTCGAGCGGCAGGTCGGGCATTGCCGTGCTGAACGCGACGTCGGGGTCGAACTGCATCAGCGTCTTGTCAAACTCATCGATGGCGAAGTCGGCAAAAGTCTGTCTCGATCGAGTGTGGTAGGCTGGCAAATCCTGCAAAGAGAAAGTAATCAAGCAGCATACAAAGGTATATTACGTCGGCGGAAGCGCTGCTCTGATCGGTCTGCTGCGGCAGACAGACTTTCCGTCGCGCGTTGCTCGTCAAAACAATCGGCGTTCGAGGCGGTCCCATCGTACTGGTTCTCGGCTGAAATCGAAATGAAATGAACAATCGGCGTTTCTTTGCGATACACGCGCACAGTACGCTTTAATGTGAATGTTGAAATGAATTTTAGCAGGCGAGAGGTGTGAAGACAGCAGTTAGAATTAGACAGATTTCATTTAACTTAGTATATCTTGAGCCGCCAAATGATTCTTAGCATGATTAACTTGGGTTCAGAGGTTATTTCCGAGACAGCGAGAAGCCAGATTATCAAAAATAATAATTTGGGGGGTAAAGCTAATTTTGGGAATAAAGAAAGAGAGAAATCGTTTTATGTCATATTGCAAGACGAGTGCACAGTAATACGCACAGGGTGGCGAGGCGTTGATTCGCGGGATGAAGGATCGAGTCCATCCAATGACGTGTCGGCATCCTCATCCCAATCGCTCTCGACAGTGATCTAAGAAGAAATATCTTATACGACTTTTACCGAGTAACCTTCTACTAAGCCACCAAACCTCAGTTAACGGATCATAGTCGTCGTCTTCGTCCTCATTGTCGTAGTCGACGTCGAGGAACGTTCGCGCCTTCACTATCGGATCTTTCAATGGCGACGTGTACCACGACGCCTGAAAACTTTCCCGCTTTAACATCCAACGCGAATCACTACCGCCGTCTTTCTTACTTCAAATTAACGCTTGTTATTTCGCTTCTTAAATGCACTCTTTTACTGTTTATATTGCGCTTCTTGAGCTTAAGATGTTTTTAAAGCAATGCAAAAGTATGTGCCTTTAATATATCATGGCTTTAGATTAGCAGTATGAAACAAACCTATCAGTTGTTCGGTTTAATGATTTATTAACAAACAATCAGCAAAATGTCATAAAAAACTCCCCTAAAAAAGTAAAAAATGACATATAACCTAATAAAGCATGATTATGCTTAACCCATCGAATAAAAAGTGCTGATTTTTAAGTATAGAAATGGTTTAACATCCTACCCCTGCTTGCTCCACCAGCTGCTTCGCTTTCAATCGAGTCAGTTTCGGCTGATAATCCAACTTGTCATCCTCCGACGTCAATCCCATCACCAATGAGATCACTTTCGGGTACTTTATCAAATGCTAAATTCACTTTGGTACAACCCAAATTCTGTTGGAAAAAACATCAAATAGCGTACGTGCAAGATGCTTTTAACATTCAGCGCGGTGAGGTTATGAGCATTCGCCTTCTTCTCAAGGTTCTCGTCAATCTGTTTTGAAAGCTGCAGAATTTCGCGCTCATCTCCGCATATGATCAGTCGGTCATTGTCGTCGTCATCTGACGATGCCGACGTCGTTGTCCTTTTTCGCTTTGCCATCGGACTGCTTGAATCGGGGGTAACCCATGTTCCTATACCAGAGGTAGACGGCGCGTCAATGTCCTGCGATGATGAATCCATAATGTCACCAACTTCTTACTCGTTTCAACATTAGTAGTCTGCAAAATTACAGATTTTTATCATAAATTACGAATTCAAGCCTGAATCTGCAACTATTTGGACCAGTCTTACAGCTAGTTTTCTATGAGGATGTCGATCGGATCAGTTGGGCAGTTCTTTGCAATTGCGTTCGAGTTTATTTCTACACTCAAACTTTTAAATATTTCTTAAAAACAAATTCGAAATTAATCGCTGCAAAATGAATTATTTTCACAGCTGACGACAAAATCAAATGCAGCAATACAGTAACTGAGCAGACCTGAAGAGTTTCAAGACTCAAACAGGTAAAACATAATTCATTTTAGTGGCGGCAGCCTATATTCGTGTAGATCAGGCGGTGATTATTTTAAGGATAAATTTTCATTTAATTTTTACCCCTGAATAACAGAAACCTGAACAAAATAATAGTTCTCTTATCTCTTTTTTTAACAGATTGCAAGCGTGTGAGTGTCCTACTGTTGTGAGGAAGTAGATATGAGAGAGGGAAGCGTTAATACTCTTCATCGGCTTATTAATTGACTTTCAATGCTTTCATTTCAATACTACAAACTGTTTCTCTCCTATTATTCATTTTCGTCGACATTTAGTGAAAGCGCAATGCTACAACTGCATTTCGCAGTGCTCTTTATACTTACACAATTTTCGCCATAGAGAATTGCAGAATTGCAATTGACAATTTTATGAAACCGACAATTGCGAAACGTCGTTCCGAATGCAAATCGCAATCGCAGTTGCTGTATGCAAGATACCCCTAAATGCCACCTAATGACGGGAATGCGCTACTGCCATTGCAAAATTGCAATCCATCGCCAGTCGTGCAAAGATCAGTGAATAACGAGCAAGCATACAATGGTTTCAGCGCTCAATCAAAATCTCTAATCGCTCCAAACAGGTCCACCAAACGATTTAAACCTGCATTACCATGGAGGAATTTTATCATTTAGTTCAGTCGAGAGTTCTTTCTCGTTGCTGCCGCCGCCATATCCTAGCGATTATGTTCATAGTGTACTACCTAAAGAGGAACCACTGTTCATTTCACGTCATGTGGAATGAAGATCACTTTAGGAAAATGCAATTTCCGCGCGTGATATTGTGATGTTAATTAACAAATTTTGTACAGTTCTTGTTTGTAAACTTGATTTAATATTTATTCTAAATGTTTTATAAATGGAATCTCAAATTTCATACTCCATACTGACTTCAAAGCTTCTTGTTTTTTTGTACAATAATATCTCACATCGAAAAAAGTATGTTTATGTCCTCATTAATTAATATGATGAGCTCAGAAGACCAAATTAACATTAAATTAGTATGTTTTTGCTGAGAACTAGAGATTTTAGCTATTTCAAAGCTGATGTCTGAGACGAGTGCGTCATAAATTAGTCTTGACCGGATAATTTTGTAATGAACATGTGCAACTCAAATATCCGAACATTCTTGTAAATTGCACTTTGCATCATTCTTACTATAATTTAATTTAATTGCAGTACATTAACGAACGTAAAACAGAAGAAAAATGCTCCTTCGTCTTGTTGCTGTATCGTTCATGATGATGGCCTGTGCTTCTGAGGCGTTTGGGGCTCCTTTTAATTGCACCGCTACGGGAAACGAGATTATGAGCTGTCTTGAAAAACACGACCGTAAAAAGTCTCTGACTCAGTTTTACGGCCGATTGATCAATTATAATTTACCAGGAGCGACCACCGTACTAAAGAAACTTAAAACTAATGGTTGCATTGAAACATCCACGTTGTCAGATATTCAGGTGACGTTCACAACGTTGTACATTTCGTTGACGTGTTCAAAAGTATAGAGAAAACTGTTACTTTTTACATTTTTTCGTTAGCAATATATTTTTTTGTGACGGGATTACAGTATGCTACATCCTTTTAAGTGACATTGCTTTATTTAATTAATTAATTTTCTTGAGATTTCAGGCATGGATAAAAATCCGTACGCCTCCAATGGCCTATGTCACAATTGTAAAAAACCTTGCAAGAGCTCAGAAAACGATTCTTGTGCAGGCTGCAGTTAATCGGGGTAATTCACAACTTCAGAAG
Source organism: Plectus sambesii (assembly GCA_002796945.1). Lineage (NCBI taxonomy): Eukaryota > Metazoa > Nematoda > Chromadorea > Plectida > Plectidae > Plectus > Plectus sambesii. The sequence continues at coordinate 6,399 of NIUQ01000458.1, read as the reverse complement.
AAGGCTCTAGCAGTCAGTCAAGTCGTTGAAGAAAAGATTAACAATCTCTCGGAAGCTGATAAGAATAAATTTGATGAATGGTCCCAGAAAAGTTATGAAACCTGTCGATCCTAATATAACTACGGCGATTCTTAGAATAACTCTTAAGTGGGCCATGAAGATTGCTGAAAGTTATTAGCCAACATGTCGTGTATGAAATTTTATTGTTGTAAATGGTAGATGATTGTCTTCCTTTGTCGAATAAATATTGCAGCTCGTTGCATAATATGGTTTCATTTGTGTAGTGTTTTCTCAAGAATACGTGCCGGAACACAATTGGTTGTTCATTCAATGTTGTATTAAATCAAGGTACTTTCTTGAATACGGTCAGCACTCTCTGCTCAATGCGAGTGCATGGGACAGAAATGCTTTTAATTATTTGTGTCATTGCGTAATCGACCTGTCGTTAGGTTAACATCTATTCAGAAACACTACCTGCACGTGTGAGTGGTCAGCGATCATCCCCATTTCCTGAAAACGAATTTTACTTAGAGAATATTATTAGCCATTGAAGGGAGCGTGCGTGCTTCTATTCACATGGATAATAATGCCGTTGTTGATTCGATATTGTGGCTCCATAAGAGAGCGTGCGCTATCTTCATTACCATCTTATAAGAAGAAATTGAATTTTATGACCAATGTTTTCCGTAACTCAACTTCAACGCTCTCAGATGAGCAAAGTGCTGTTAAAACAAGGGCTCCGTATCAATACTTATGACCAGAGGAGAGAATTTTTATAAACTTTTGTGCCATCTTCAAACTTTAATAATCAAATAACTGCCTTTCTGATCAGTTTCACAGCTTTCCAGTACATGATAATTTTAAGAGAAGATGATCACTTCCAATCAACTATGAATTTCGACAGTTTATCTTTGAAAAGTTCATTCTATACTATTTTTTCTTCCTAGGTTGGTTGATTTAACTTGGGCGACCTAATCAATTGATGCCTTTGCCTTTTTAGAATTGTCAAAGCGCATTAGTAAATTTTCACAGAGAATATGGCGCTCGATTTAGCGTTCTCGATTTTCTGTTACATAACAGCTTCGGCTGCAATTTATTGTCATGTTCTTGTTCTTTGTTTAATTATTAGAAAGAGTAAAAATGCGATATATGGCGAATACAGATGGTTTTTGGGCAATATAACAGTAACAGATCTTGCTTTAGCCATAATGATCCTGCTCCTCCAATTTAAGCAGCTTAACCGCGGTTTTACAATGGCATTCTTTGCATTAGGCCCACTAAAATATTTTGGTGATGATATTTCATACTGGGGTTTCAGCCTATTTTCGGGACTAGTGTCGTATAAGATGGTCAGTTTTCCGTTAATTTTTGTATACCGATGTGCAATTGTCTGCAATTGGAATCGCTTTATAAATCATTTGACAAAAAAGAAGGTTACTGCTGCATTTCTTGGCACTGTATGCCTGTGTCTTGCTGCTATGGCTCTCAATTATTTAGCAAGAGTTCCGAAAACTCTCCTTGTTGCGACCTTAAACTCAACTACTTCTGACTTCAATTTAGAGTCCGCTGCATTATTTGGTATTGACGTCAATCTTACGCCCGTTTTGATTGTTTCCTATTTTTTCTCATATATCTGGTTTATCTCGGTGTTTTTCCTCATCGTCTACTGCGCTAAAAAAGCTGTTCGTTCTTTTCACTCCCACGAGAATGCCATGTCAAAAAGTACTCGGGAAGCTCACTTGTCTCTCATTCGAGTGCAAATCATTGAGGGCATTTCTCCACTAACATTTTTTGTTCCGAATATGATTATTTCTGCAATAGCCGTCACCAGTCACATCGAACATCCAGTTCTACATTATATTACAGTTATAATAATGTTGTTTACTCTTGTTATCAATCCGTGTCTCACTATTTGGTTTTTGAAGCCGTTTCGCTCTGCTCTTTTTTCATGTATTTCGAAGCGTGTCGGTATTCAAGACCATCCAGTTGCGGAACCCTGAGTTGCTCAAAAGTAAATTGAATTGGAAAAAGCAAAAGACAACAACGAGAGCGATAGAAATTGATTGTAATTACATTGTATTAAAGACGTACATTTGTTGTATAAGTACTTATCTTCTCATAACCAGTGTTGTTCGGTATGAAATAATCGATGACAATCTCTTTGTACACTGCAATTAAAGTATATGTGATCAGCATAAAATATTGAGCGAATACAGATGTGAATATATCTGTCAGCTCAATTTCCCATTGAATCTTGATTGATAGTTTCGCAAACAGCTACTGCATTGCTCGTTATACACGAAACGCTTCAGTTCTGGACTACTCATCTCAGAACTAGCTCTCCTCCTATTTCTTAGTTATTATTTTAGAAAAAAACGGTGTTTGAATTCATTTGTAGGCCACTCTCGCTACCTCACTTGGCATTCCCGAGAACTCAACCACAGAGAGATCGGTTTTTTAGAGCTCTAACCGATTTTCATTATGTCGGTTATATCAATATCGCTATCGCGCACTGCTTTCATTGTCTGGGGAATGTCGCGAAATGGCGATGGATCAACTAGCCATTTTTGATGGCTGAGCGAACTTCATGGCAAAAATTCGTGACGCACGCAAAAAAATCATTATCCCGTTTCTTACTGCACGCTTCCGTTAAACCCAAAGAACATTCACTCGCTTGTAATAGCTTTGGGGGAGAAATTCGGCTCACCCGAGGTGTCTCACTCTCACTATGAACCACCATATTATTTAGTTGTTTCTGTTACAACGATAGATGATAGAATAAAGCCGTGAAAAAAAGGAAAAAACCAACAACACTAACAATACTACCAACTCTTCACGATATGGGGCGATTACAGATTTATTTCAACGAGATATACCCCTAGTAATTATCGATACTGGAAAATATCACTGAACGGAACAAATCAAAATATAGTCTCGCGTGAATAAATGTTTCGATAAGAATGACGTGATTATACAACAGAACATTAACTCATTGTCGTTGCTATGTTGCCCCTTGCCAAAAGCATGCTTATATTGCTCTCAGTCTCAAGAGAGGAGAAGTACCCATTCCCGTACATTTCCTCTTTATCTTCTCCAAATGTCGATCACTGCTTGGGTCTGATAAAAGTGCTTTTTGGCCAATCATGTTCTATAACTTTAAAATTTTCGATTCAATAAATACTGCATCCTTCTCCACATTTTCAATTTTCTTCAGTAAAGCATTGTAATAAACTGAATACATGGGTTGATGAAAATAATAAAGTAAACTGAGTCTCGTCACAAAACATCTATTTTGCACTATTATTCGCAGTTCTGCGATTTTTAACTAGCATCGAAGTGCAAATTTCAGCCATTTATTTTCAGCCATTGCCAAAATGACGGTAGAAAGAGTACTGCTCTGGCTACTAGAAATTCGACGATGACAAAAAAGTCGAGTCCAAGATAGAAGCCAAGGACATTGCCAAGAGCTGCCGAAAAAGTTTCAAAGGTCCATGCTACTTGCTCTTCGAATATTGGATATTCATATTTATTTATTCTTAAATCCAGTAGAGCGGTAAAAAGCCTGTTGAGCCGTTCTCTTCGTTTTTCAACCGTACGAAACTTTGTTTGCTCACATTTTTCCATACAATTGTTGACGCAGTCGCTGATGTACGATTCGTTGAAAATCAAACATTTAATATAGTACTATAAAGCAAATTATCGGTGAGCTTCCAGAGCGATATGCAAACAATTTTGTGAAAAAATATTTAATATTCATTCTAGTTATGTTACTGGAATTAAACAACACCCAATCGTCAAAGAAACAACTTTGTGGTCCCCAAAATTGATACTAAAGAAGACTATGGCAACTGCAATGTATAGATGCGTCGGTCCACTGGACCGTGTACCGAATTAATCGGTGCACCGAGCACTTTTGGCACTCGGTGCACCGGACCGGACCGGGGCCGACCTGTTTTTTCGTGGACCGAGCTTTGGACCGGACCGAGTAGCCTGGACCGAGCATAACTCGGTCCGGTCCAGACTTGCGCTACAACATGCGCATCATAAGCTACTGTATCCTATTTCAGTATTAAAATTCATAGTGCACCGCTCACGCCATTCACTTAATAATGCCCTAAAGGCAGTTGATGAATATCATGTCAGAAGTTTACAATCATACCGTTCTATAATATTTTAATGCTCTTTCAGACTATGACATTAATATAACTAGACATTTCTAAAATGTTCCTTTTAAGTCTTAACAAATTACTTTAACAAAAGAGTCAATTATGGAGGGTGGCTCAAGAGCAGTTGACACAGGTTTGACGATGAATAACTCTTTTAATACGCAACCAAAATGAATGCGGTTTGTTGCATCTTGCAGAGCTCTCCATAACTTTAATTTTTGTTCTTCAGTCATAAGAATTCGATCGCATCAGCTCACTTTACAAGCTTTACACGGGATGCAAAATTTTGCGCCTTCGTGCGTTTCTCGCATCTTTATCATAAGCAGACCAATGGTGAACAAATGCGTGAAGACGCAAAATTTTGCATCCCATTTAAAGGCTGTAAAATGGCCTATTCAGATCGTATTTTTATGACTAAAAGACGAAAATCTAAGTTAAATAGAGCTCTGTAAGATACAATAAACCGCATTGAATTTGGTTGCGTATTACGAGAGTTGTTCGGCATCGAACGCGTTGAACTGCTCTTGAGTCACCCGCCAAAATAAATTATTGTTAAAGTAATGTATTGAGAGTTAAGGAGGCCATTTCGAAAACACAGGAAGCGTGGAAAGTTCTGTAACAGAGATTAAATAACTTTTTTATTAATTCAGTGAATATGAAAGAAAACAAGGCTGAAATATGATTAATCAGAATGTTTAAAACTTATATCTAAAGACTCATATCAAAATGTCATTTTTAGCACGAAAAAGAGCATATCAACAATAAGGTGCATGATCCACGTTTGGTCGCAACTAATTTTCGTGGATTTCTTCCCATACTGCGAGCAAATCTCGCTTCAGAGATTCGGTTTCTTTGTGATGTTTCTGCTCGGAATTTCCACCGCAACATCCCCCACATAGCAGATTCCAATGAATTCATGTCTAGCAAATTTGCCAGAAATCCGTTTTTGGCTAAAAGACCGAAAAAAATTTTCCTGCAGAAATGCTTGAGTGGTTTTTGTTCTATAAGATGGCGCAGAGTTCTACTGGGAAATCCGTTCATTGTCGCCTGACTACTCCTTAGTCCAAGCAAAATCATCGCAAAGAAACCGAATCTCTGAAGCGCGATTTGCTCGCAACATGGGAAGAAATCCACGTAAATTAGTTGCGACCAAACGAGGGTCAAGCATCTTTTCGTTTAAATGCTCTTATTCATGTCAAAGATGAACTTTCGGAATAAATCTTCAGATATAAGTTCTAAACACTCTGATTAATCATCTTTCAACTTTGTTCTCTTTCTGATTCAGTGAATAAAAGAAAAAATGTCATTTAACCTCTGTTACAGAATTTCCCACGCACCCTGTATTATTGTCATAAACTGAAAGAGTAATAAAAGACTATAAAGTGGTATGTAGGCAAAATATCTGCAAAATACCTTTCGCTTTAACAAATTAACGTTGAAAAATTGCACGAACTTTTGTGTCACCCTCCAGTAAAATGTGCATAAGTACAGGGTGTCTCAAAAAAAGTGATAGTTGATTGGCATTTTGCGGAGAATAAAAATTAGGCCAAACCAAGTACACCGTTGGATAGCCCGTGGCCTAAACTTTTGATTGGTGGAGTTATTTTTTGGATCCGCCCCCTTAGGGGCCCGGGGTACCTCTCGAAACACCAAAAACAGCGAGCTGGAGAGCTCTGTGGGAAAACGGTTGCCATTTTGCACCCAGGTGACGCCAAGAGCTGTACTATAGCTCATTTTACTCAGCGTGCACTCCTCTACAACATATCGAAAATCCATTTCCGTCGCTCAAGTACTGTAGGAGCTACAGTACGCCAAAGTCGGCCAAATGTGCACATTTTCAAATCGGGTAAAAAATCGTAAATCATTTTTCCTTTGCTTTTCAATGATCATTTCGTTTGCTTTCAGCATTTCAAACCCTGCTTAATGTTTTCTCTATCAGAGGCATTACTTATTTGTCCAATTAGGCGTCGATTAGTGCTGAAATACCTTTTTCTATGGTAAGTTAGCAATCAATTTGCGCGCAATTACCCTCTACTTACTACGGTAAAATGAAATTCGGCTTGAGACAAACACTCAAATTTAAACGTGCTTTTAAGATTATAGCCGAATTGAGGGACTGAGGACCGTCAGAAATCTTTTAACTAGACAGATTGTCTGAATAACCAACAGCAACGAAAGTCCCACTCTAAGCAGTCTTGTCTCAAGCGGTATTTCAACGATAACTGCTAAACAA